>SNQJ01S0033589.1:126091-172832 GCA_010110895.2 Picea sitchensis | reverse complement strand
GGTTGTATAATTTAGGTCAATATCAATAAACATGCTCATTACTTTATAGTTGATCTGGGTTGTATAGGGAATGAAATGAAATGCATGAAAATAAATGAAGCACACACAAAAAATATACCAGAGAGCATATTAATACAATGGAAACCCAACTTCTATTAATGAATAAAATAACAAAATATTGTAGAACACAAACTAACTAGAATGGTGGTAGTTTATCTTTGAAGAGAGAGACAAAGATGTTGGCTACTCTCATTCGCAAAAAGATATTACAAGGGGTCAAAAGAATTCCCTTTTAACATAAAGTAAGAACCATAAAGTTATAAAACCCTAACCCTAGGAGGTGAAGCGCCAAAAGATTTGTGGGCCTCAAGGTGGTTAGTTTATACACAACTTCCCGGGGATGCAACTTTGTCATACAATCTCTGCTTGGGGTGCATAGTATCTCGTTAGAAAGTTATAAATAAGAACTACAATTTGTGGCATGGCTTGGGTGTGTCAAAATTAATCCCAGGCCCCTAAATTTTCTAAAAAACATCATTTAGGGCCTCAAAATGGCCCTGGAATTTTAGGACAAAAAAATCATAACAAAACTGCCAAGATGGAGAACCATGTAAGTCAATAGAAGAGGTGAGTGGCCACTGATATCCACCTTGATCATTCCTCCCCCATTCAGAATCAATGGCCCCCATTGTGTAAAGTTATTGCAATAGATGGGGAAACTTTTGTTCAACTAAACCTTGGTGAGACACTTACCTTACTAAAGAAGTTGTCCTACTTTGACAACCCGATAGAGTTGTATGTTTTGTTGGAAGATTCCCTTCATCTTAGTGTCCATGATCCAATCCACTATAGCTTTGTCAATGTAGTCGGGATTGAGTTATTTAGGGGATAATTGTTCAACCACCTCTGAGGTGTCCAACATAGGCGGGAAATATGGTTGAAGCAACGCCACATTAATATTGGGTGCAAGACAAGGAAAAGAGGAATACTCAATTCAAAAAAAAAAATCACCCACAGACTTGTGATGGTGTAAGGCCCATATCAAAGTTTCCTAAGCTACCTATGAGGTGATCTTTCAGCGAATGCAACCACAGATTATCACCAACCTGAAACTTGGGTGGAACTCGATATTGGTCATGTCGATGCTTGTACTTGGCATTGGCCTTTTGCAAGATATCATGAACTTGTTGTTGAAGGTGTTGGATATGTTCAACACCTCCATCAGTCCAAACCACCCGAACTCAAATTGTCTAAAGAACAACTTCATGTTATTCAACTCCTTAATGATAACCTTTACATCCTCATCCTCAAAGTCGATAAAGGAAACGCTACTATTATCATGAATTCCTCTGATTATGATTCTAAAATTCTTGACCTCCTTTCTTCCTCTACTTATAAACCTTTAACTAAAACCATATTAATACCATTACCAATCTGGTCACCAAAGCCATCAAATCTTCCTCCCTAGATCCTAACATTCAAAAGCGTCTCATTCCTCATAACCCACAAATCCTGAGGATCTATGGTCAACCTAAAGTACATAAAATAGACAATCCTCTTAGATCTATAGTAAGCGCCATAGGATCCCCCACTCATGCCATAGCTTGTTTTTTGTTGATAATCTTCAAGCCTTCATTGGTAAAACCTCCTCCTTTATTAAATATTCCACTGACTTCATCCTCAAAACTTGAAATCTTCACCTTGAAGGCCAAGAGCTTATGGTCAGCTTTGATGTCGTCTCCTTATTCACCAAAACTCTAGTCTCGGAAGCCTTAACCTTGATCTATAAACTAGTAGACCTTGAAACCTTGAAACTAATTGAAATTTGTCTCTCTTACACCTTCTTCACCTTCAAAGGGGTTTTCTGTGGAAAAACAGAAGGTACAACCATGGGATCATCATTATCGCTTGTGGTTGCCAATATTTTTATGGAACATTTTAAGACTTTAGCCTTAAAAAACTTTCATCTCAAACCCAAATGTTGGTTTAGGTTTGTAGATGACATCTTTGTTATTTGGCATCATGGCCAGACCAATTTGACCTCTTTCTTTAACCACCTAAAATAGCCTCTCCCTTCACATCCAATTCACCGTGGAAACACAAAAGGACAACTTCATCCCTTTTTTGGATGTTCTTGTTTCTTGTCTTTCTGATGGATCCCTTTCCCACCAAGTTTACAAGAAGAAGACACATACTGACATGTACCTTCATGCTAGTTCCCACTACCATCCAACTCAAAAATCTATTGTTCGCAAAACCCTGATTACTCGAGCCATTTGTATATTCGACCCTCAATTCCTCGCAGAAGAAAAATCCCACCTAACCAAGGCCCTTTTGTCCAATGGCTACTCTCATTCTCAAATCAACCAAGCCTTTCACTCGACCAACAAACCTAAACCAAAATTACCCCCCTCCTCCTCTCTTCCCCAGACTCTCATCTCCCTTACTTGCATCCACGACACCACTGATCTTATCTCAAAACTCTTGTCTAAGAATATTAAAACTATGTTCAAACCTTACAAAACCCTCAAACGACTATTTAGAACTGTTCAAGATAAAAGTGACCCGATGCTAGGCCCAAGTGTTTACCAAATTCCTTGCTCCTATGGAAAATCTTACATAGGCCAAACTAATATATCCTTCAAATCCCATCTTAAAGATCATATAGTTGACACTACCCACAACAAAATCTCCAAATCCATTATCGTCAAACACTCCTTTAAATCCAAGCACCTCATTTGCTTCGACCAAACAAAAAATCTAGCTTGATCTCCTTATTACTCCTCTCGCCTCATTCGAGAAGCTCTTGAAATAGAAAAACATCTTAATAATTTCAATTGCGAAGATGGCTACAAACTTAGTCAATCTTGGAAACCCATCATTCACCACCTTGATCATTAAGCTCCATTTGGTTGGTTGGTTTCCAGTCGCCTTCTGTTTCCATCCTTTCCTTTGTTTTTTTCTCTTCACTTGGATTTTGTTCCTCGCAATCTACTTGTTCCCATCTTTTTATCATTCCCATCTCATGAAAGCCTTCTCATTTCTTTGCATTCTCCTGGTTTAATCACTTTTTATATGTTTCTTTACTATCTTTACTATGATCTTATTTTAACATTATTATTTATCTTTATTAATCTATATCAACATCATTCATTATTTTATTATCCTCGGGAGTTGAACAATGACTCATCACTATTATTTAAGGAAAACCATATCACCTTGAATAATTTAGTGGTCATAAGGGAACAAACTATCACTCTCGCCAAAAGCCTATAAATCTTGGGTGGTTAACCTCTTAATTTGTTTCCTTATTTCTAAAGAAAATGAACTCTTAATCAAACACAAATAATTTTAAGTCATACTCCAAAAACTTTGCAAAACTAATTTTATCAATACACATTAGTAATTATATATATTTTAATTAAACTAAAATAAAATTTAAATTATAAGTAAAATGCTTTTTATAATTATATATATTTTAATTAAAATAAAATAAAATCCAAATTACAAGTAAAATGTTTTATTTAGATTTGTATTAGAGAAATGAGATATGTAATATAATATATATTATCATTTTTAAGATGAATTTTTTTATATTTTTAGTAAATTTACATGGTCAATGGATTTAACTAATAAATTAATAATATGTATTTTTTTTTTTAAATTATAAATTTAAAAAACTAAAAAAAAATTGTATATTCATATAAATTAATATTCAAATCACTTTACACTTAAACTTCCTTTTTTTATAAATTAAAATGATTATATATATATATATATATATATTTAGGGGTAACTAGGAGAATTTGTAACAACGACAGATCTTGTTGGTTGTTTTATAACCTCTAGGATCCCTAGGGAGAAATGCACAGCCCGCAAGCACGCCTTTCGAGTAAATTCGGGTGATAATCGACCTTGAAACCTCCTTTTTACATATTTCATCTACACCCCTGCCGGCAAAATGATCTTATATATTAATTGAATGTGTAGAAATTAATAATATGTATTTTTTTTTAATTATAAATTTAAAAAATTTAAAAAAATAAAATAAATTAATTAAAAAAAATAAAAAAAATTGTATATTTATATAATTTAAATATTCAAATCACTTTACACTCAAACTTCCTTTTTTTATAAATTAAAATGATCTTGTAGAGACATGGTGAACTTTGAATAAATTATTATTATTAATTTTTTAATTAAATATTATTTAATAAGATAAATTACACTAATGTGACAACTATTATTATTATTTCTAATTGAATTATCAAATTTTTATTTTGTTTATTATAACCAAGTCATATACGTGTTATACATTTATCTATTTTAATAATTTTTAATTATTATTATTTCTAATCGAATATCAAATTTTTATTTTATTTTATTTATCATAACGAAGTCATATAGGTGTTATACATTTATCTATTTTAATAATTTTATGTAACCTTTGTATGTTTGATTAATATTTTAAAATATTAAAAATTATTAAACAAAGTTTATATATATAATTACAAAATGTTAATTTGTCTTCGTTCGTATGTATTTAACTTAAATATTAAAATTTTAAATTAATAAAAAACTTAAAAAATCTCGCCACATCAAGAAAATTGAAATATCGTCAACGGAGATGATTTATGCATATCTAATAATATTATTAAGAAAGAAAAATTGATACGCATATCGTCGAAGGAGATTGATTTATGCTTATCCAATTTGTTTATGAGGGTGACTTCGTCCTTATCTTTTACATTTCATAAGCATACATATCAACAAAAAGTCTATACATATTTCTGTAACTAAAATGGCAAAATTTGATTCTTACTTGGGTTGTAATTGCTTCTTTAACAAATTATCCTAACATAAAAACTATTTTGAAATATATTCATTGATGAGAAGATTCATTGTCCTGTATATCTATTTCTCTATTATGCGAGAGAAATCTATCTTCAACTTTCATTGGTGATGTGCCTCGATCCCCATACTCATAAATCGTGTTGCCCCCATGATGAGAAACCACTATTCCTCGATTAATTGATGGTGAATTCAAACATTGAAGAAGGATCATGGGCATTACATATTGATAGTCAAATTTCAAGCCATCTATTCTCCAGGTCTCAATAGTTAAAAAGATTCATCACATTTGCAATTGTTTGCTCCATTTCCCCCATTTTTGCTGAAATTTGTTGCAGAGCGCTACTGTTTGCTTGCAAAATTTCTTCATGCTGACGGATAATTCTTTTAATGTCATTGCAATTTGGATGCATCCCTATCCAAGGCAAACAACAACATGAAAACCCCAACCACGCAGAACTGCGAGGAACAACCACTATCTCGACTTTATAAAAGACGAACAAGTGAGGATCTTCAACAGAGCAGAGAAAATCTACTAGGGAGGAAACCCAAATACAAACAAAACCATAAGGAAAGAACCTAGAAACCAGGGAAAACCTAGAGGAAAACCCAAAAAAAACCGACATCGAATGGAGGCTAACACCAACCTGCACCTGAGATAGTCGAACCGCCCAAAGGCAAGGCAATTGAATAGCAGCAAAGTTTCGACGAGCCCAATCGAACATAGAAGAAACATGAGCCATAACCAGATGAGACACACATAAGAAGCCGACCACACACAAGGCGTAACGAATTACCTTTGTGTTGCTATTATAACTCAAATGTGCGATCAATCTCATCGCACAAAAACTAACCCAAGTCCATTGCAACTTGTCCATCCTCAATTAAGAGTGAAGGGTCTTGAGTGAGAATCGCACAAAAACTAACCCAAGTTCATTGCAACTTGTCCATCCTCAATTAAGAGTGAAGGGACCCCCCTAATCCCACTTATTTCAATCAAACCTTCACCCATATTCGCCCCACGCTTAGCCCAAATTAACTTGAGAGTTAAGCTTTCTTTTGATATGGTATATTCTTACAATGTAGAATTCTACAAATAGAAGGAGAGAATGCAAGAGATGATACACTTGAAGGCATTGTTTTCAGTTTGAACCTTTTTAGAAATTGCTCGACTACCATCATAGAGTCCCCAAGAATCACAATATTTGCAATGTTCATATTTCTCGCAATACGAACTCGTTGCCACAAGGCATATGCTACAACAATGTTGTTTGATACATTTCCTAGTCCCCAAGCGAAAGATGCTATGCCACTTCCTCCTGGATCAAAGAGACTCCCCCACACCTACCTCCCCAACGTATATTTTTATTTTTATGAAAATTATGTTATGAAAAAATATATTTTTTATTTATTTTTATAATATCCTTAAGTGAAGTTATGTATTATATAGTTAAAACACATGGTATTTAAATGCACTCTTTCACTCTTACATAAATAATGAAAAATAAAAATATACATTTAATATAATAAATAGAAAATTTTGAAATTAAACTATTTTCATGTTTAAGTGTTTTAAAACATATTTTTTTAATAAGAGTATATTTAGTTATCACATTATTGAAAAACTTGATGGAATATTCCCTCTTTTTTGAAATATTTGAATAATGGGTAGTATTTTAATGTACTTGATTGAGTTTGAATATGTGACTTATGACTTCTTGGTTAATTGCTTTTTTTTAGGCAGATGGTATATGTCGCAAGATTTAGCTAAGTTGATTAAACCATGTACCCAAAGGCATTTGACCAAAATGTATGTCCTAAGGCTCAATTCAATTGGTTGAACCATCTACCCAAGGCATGTGACCAACAAGGAGGTTGTAGGTCACAAGTTCAAATCTAGTCAAGTTCTATGGGGTTACCTGCCGCAATTATCGTTGGCAGTTGACCATAATCTCTTCAAATATTTTAGGTTGCCCCAAAGGTTAACTCAATTGGTTGAACCATCCACATGCATGTGGTCAGTAGGGAGGTCATAGGTCATAGGTTCAACTCCGGTTGAGTTCCTTGCGTTTACCAATCATTATTGGCATTGATGGTTGAACTACATCCATCTAGATACTCCAAGAAAAAGGGGGAGATCCTATGAGGTTTTTCTTATATATAGCCTAAGGGATTAGCTCAACCAATATGTACAATTTAGGGTCACAACCTAACTAGAGACTAAATTGGTATATGCGACCCTCTTGTTTATGGGACAAGGGGTCATTTTTCATAGTAATTTTACTACTTAGTTTAGGGAAATGTATAAACCCTACCCCATTGGTTTGAACTATATTTACAGAGGAAACAAATGCTTTTAACCATTCAACTTTTAAATAAAACATATTTATAATAACATTTACAACAACACTAATTTTAATAACTTATTACTCATTAAAAAAAATCCAAAACTCCAAAATATTATTTTCACAGAATTTAATTATAAAAATAACTTCTTATTTTAACTTTATAGATTTGACATTATTTTTTTTAACATAGTTTTTATTTTTTAAATAATATATACATTATTTAAATTTTCTTAATATAATATAAGAGATTAAATTAAAAATATGTTATAATTTATTTTATAGATTTGATATTATTATTTTTAACATAGTTTTTATTTTTTAAATAATATATACATTATTTAAATTTTGTTAATATAATATATAAGATTAAATTAAAAATATGTAAAATTATAATTTAAAATAAATAAATAAATTATAACATATTTTTCATAATTGATTTGATATAGTATACGTGTTCAATAGAATCACCAAATTTATCCTCAAAGTACCATGATATGGAAAAGTGACACGATCAAGATTCTAAGTTTTTAACTAAGTGTTTAACTTTATAGGGGCTTCCGCAGTGCAAGATCGTAGTGTAAGTCATTAATCTATGACCCATATTCATGAGTATTAATCTATGATTCATGAATATGGGTCATAGATTAATGACTTACACTACGCAGTTAATCCCGAAAATAATATCTAATAAGTGTTTAACTCTCAAATTTAAATTTGCATTCTTTGATCTTTTATGTTTTTGTTTTTTTTCACTTCTTCCATTATTTTTACTAATTCAAAGATTGTTTCGTTTTTTTTCTTTCACTTATTCAATTTTTTTTACTCATCCAAAAATTGTTTGGATTGTCTAACTCTTTTTTCTTTAACATATAAATTTCGAACATTGTTCCCCCCCAAAAAAAAATCGTTCCCCCCAAAAAAATCTTCTTTAAAGCATGCCTTGGTGGTATCTCTTCGTACTTGGAACTCTAAGTCCTTTCCATAAATATGGTTTATGAGCATTAAACTATATCTCATTTCTCTTTTGTTCCCATTTTTTTTAAATTACAAATTTCCTTTTAGATTTAGGAGGATTTGGCATGTGAAGAAATGGGATTTGGGATTGGTGTGAAATGTTATATTTGGGATGTATGTAGGATGAATCTTACCCGGGGTTTAAGAAATGATATCTCAAATTACAAAATAAAATAAAACAAAGGTTTAAAGATTACATATTTTTTATTCTCTTTTTAGTTCTTCATTTTTATTTAATTTTTACTGTTTTATTATGGAATTTAAGAAATGATATCTTTAATTATAAAACAAAATAAAACAAGGGTTTAAAAATTATATATTTTGTCCTTCTTACTTTCTTTTTCTCTCTATTTATTTATCTTTCTTGAATTCTTTTTCTTTTTCAGGTTATATTTTCTAGGGAAAACCTCAGAGTAATTCCTCTCCCTCATTTCGAGGATGGTTGTTATCACTAAAATTTCGTTCACAAATGGTTACAGGAATCCAGCATCTCCAAACACCTATTAGTTCATTCATGGCCCAAAAATACATTTCCAAAGGGCACAAACTATACAACTAGTTATAAAATCAACATGTGCTTAGAATATAAAGGAAGTGTGCGCACGTGCACCAGTCGAAAATGCAGGAAAAGAGCACATGTGCCCAATGCACGACCGTGTACGCAAAAAGCCCCGCACACCTCATAACGACGCATTTATGATTCTGGTCGGCCTCCCACCCACTTCTGGTTCAGTTCCTCAGTCGATTTGACCCCCAAATCCAAGTTGAATCCGAGTTGGGGGTTGGTCAAAGACCTAAAGGGCCCCTTGTTCACACTAAAGACCGGTTGGATAATGCCTCAAAGTTTTTCTATAAAAAGAGGCCATGGGTGCACTATATTTACAAGAATCTATTTGCATTGTTATGTTGCCTCTATTCTCCTACAAGGAACGTCTTTCCTCATTGGAGCATACAAGCACCATTTCATTGGGCCATTCACATCACCTCTTGAGTGAATGAGCTTTGGATTTCTTCACCATTTACTTTCTAGTTTTCTATTTGTAAGAAGAGCTCTCTCATTGGTGGTTCAAGAGCCCTCCCTTGGAGGAAGAGGAGACCCATAAGTATCCCGTTCTCTTTGGTGTTTTCCCATTAATACAATCCATCCATTGGTGGCATGAATATTGGTCAATTATTTGGTTGATTTTGGTTCTAATTTCCTTATGCACTTTAGTTTAGTTTCTTTAATTGTTGTTAGCTTAGTTGTTTATTTGTTTCTTGTGCTTGATGTGTCTAACTCTTGCACTAACTTCTGTCATGTTCATCTAACCCAATTGAACTTGCAAATGTCCCTCTTTTGCTCATTCAGGTGACGAAAATGATACAACAGATTGGCGACTCCACTAGGGATAGGTATCAATTTCCTCCCCATTTGGGTTGTTTGAGCACTTCTTTTTTATTTATTTGACTTGTAGGGATCATAACCGGCCCAAGCCTACTTGCAAAAATCTAAATTCGGAGTTGAGATAAGATAATTCCATTCAAAAATTTCTTCTTAGCCGCGTATCAGAACGTGCCCGGGTTTTTCAGCCCATGGGCACGTCTTCTGAGCACGTGCACCAACAACACTGTGTTTCTCAGCGCATTCTGTGCATCTGCGCCAACATGCCATTGTTTATTTGTGCATTGGTGCCACATGCACCTCTGTCTACTCTACGACCCACGCATATGTCCAGAAATTCAACATTGTAAGGATTTGTTGTGATATTTTGAAGGCCCCTAGCCTTCTAAATCTTGATTCTATGCAATTTGTAATATGCACCACACTTAGATTCCCTCTCCACATGAAGGGTTAGTCAAAACATAGGCACTTAGGGGGTTAAAATCCATATTGCTCCTCCTTTTGCTTTCATTTTTCCACATGGATGGCTTGCTTTGATTGTAAAAATTAAGTTGGAACCATTTACTATCACATATATAAACACTTGCATTGGGACCAGAAATCAAACTTCAATCATTGAGTATGCTCTTCTCTCGCACCATAGAGCGATATTGAGAATCAGAAAAACAATTGAGGGAAGATTTAATCTCCCTTAAAGACAAAATCTTTAGGAGAGGACAAAAGCCCCCTAGGGCCCTTAGTTTCTTTTCCAAACATCTTAAATTTGTAAGGGCCCATACACGCCCACATGCTACAAAGATAGGATAGTTTTGAAGCTACTTTCTTAGTTTACATCACTAGGGAAGTTTAAAGATTATTGTAACGGACCCGTACATGCCCACATGTCCACAATCTAGGATAGTCTTTTGAATCTTTCTTAGATTAAATCACATTAGGGAGTTAAAGGATTGGTAAGGACCCACATGTCCATATGTTAGTTCTTTAGGGTCTTTAAAATTCTGCAAAGTTGTACCAATGACATCTAGTAACATAGGTAATCAAGACTTGTAATGACCACACGAAGTCCACATGATGCAAGGTGACACCTAACTTATTAAAAATTTGGCACATTTTATCACTTGCTCACACACAAAGTCACTACTCACTCACATAGTTTCCTCTCGAATTGTGGAGGTTGAAGTAAGTTTCCCCCAAAGGGATTCTGAAACACCCCACCTTTTTCTTGAAGGAACTATCCACTCCCACTTAAATTTGAATGAGATTGGTTCACACCCCCAATCTCACAAACAACCACATCTAAATTTTTTCTAAAAACTCACTAAGTTTTCCTCCACAGGAACTAATCCTCCATCGCCACTCCAGATGCCATATTTAGCCTCACTCAACATACCAGATCTAAGTAAGCTCACCAATGACCCTATATTGCATGACCCCACATGGCTCGCAATGCCTACCAAACTGCCTTCAGACATTCCCAAGTTTGAAGGAAAGGCGAGAGAAGAACCTTCCAACCATGTCATGACCTTCCACTTATGGTTCTCGTCAAACAATATCATGGATGACTCCGTCCGATTAAGGTTTCTTCAGCACACACTCATGGGCCCATCAGCCAAGTGGTATGTAGATGAAAAATCAGGGTCCCATGTGACTTTTGCATCATTGGCCAAAACATTTTTGACCTTCTTTCAACTACCAATTCACCATGAAAATGGTATAGAACTGTTTTCTGAGTTTAAACAAACCTCGACCACACATATCGCCGACCACATTCACGAATGGCATCAACGACATGGTTTATGCAAAGCAGAAACCACCAAACAACAATGCCTCAATTGGTTTCTCAGATCACTCGTCCCTCTCTTTGCCAAATATGTGGCCTCTACCTTTCCCCAAAGTGAAGAGGCAGCCATTAGAAAGGCTCAAGAATATGACCTCATTTATGCACAGTCAGGATACTTATACATAGTACTACCTAACGCCCTGAGACCCATACAATTCGGCCAGGACAAACGTGGGATGTCTCACGCGACAGATGGATTGATTGGTACCACAACACACCACAACACGTACGTCCAACCACCACCTATGTACGGTACACCCCAATATTCGTCGATATATGGAGGTCCATCTTATTACCCTCCTCTCCTTTACCAACAGTCATATCTTGTTCCCCCTTAGTCATTGGGGCACCCCCACCGGTACCCATGCCGTATCCGGTCTCTCAATCCAATACGGGTCCACCCCCAACCCCTGGATATAACCCTAGCAGTACTGGAAGAACCTCTACTTCCTATACGCCATATGGATCCTATCCACAAAACAATCCATATTTCCCATTTCCTGGCCCTCCCCAGCCGGTTAATCCTCCACCAGGACAACCACATGTTAGTGTCAACTTTGTTCATCCCTTTCCCATTCAACATGTTCATACATTTGAACATTTGAATATGACCAATTCGACTCATAATAAGAAAGGAAAAAACCGAAACAATGATAACCCAGGACCAGGAGGGAATGACCCCCACAACCATCCCGTTGGGGGCAACCAATACCAAGACCCCCAAGGGGGCACCAATAAAAATCAACCACGACAAGGGAAGAACAACAATCTTCGGACTAACTTCCTTTGCATTATATGTGGTGAGTATGGACATTATACTCATCATTGCCCCCAAATTCTTGATCTCCAACAGATGAGGGCATCCATGAACTCACAGGGCCCTCCAGCACCACCTGCCCCTCAGCAGGCCCCATAACAGTATTTGCAACCACCACCTCCAACTGTTTTGCAAAACCCCATACCATACCAAGGTGTCATGAACACCCAACAAGTGATCAACCCTACCCCACCACAAATGGGGCAATATCCAAACCTGGGTGCCAGTCAACCCGAGAATTCGGTTGATCGCAATGTCCTCCTCACCAGCGAATAAATTCTTCTGCAAACTTGCAACCGTCAATATGGTATGCCTCCTGAATCTACCCCAACCACCTTAGAAACAGGACTAGCTACTGCAGGACAACCATTGATGATTCCACATCCTAACGCGGAACCCATTCCCCACATACCACGTATGCCTTTACAGTGGAATGTGCATAATCCTCATGCTAGGGATTCTCATAATTATAGTCTGGTTGATGACTTAGCCCATTCTCCTAAAACCATGTCTGTGTTGGAGGTCCTCTAAACCTGTCCATTACAACAAAAATCCTTACTTTCCGCCTTGGGGGCAGTCGACCCAGCTGACACGCAACTGATCACATTTGATTCAAATATCGGAGAACCACGTCTTCCCGCCCAAGTAGCCTTCCAGATACTAGTTAAGATCTGGAACACCATAGTTTATTGGTGTATCATCGATGAAGGTGCATCCAAATGCTTCATGTCTAAACATGTATGGAAAAAAATTGGCTCCCCTGAGCTAGTAACCTCTGTCATCATGCTTCGAGCTTACGACGGTCGACCAACATCTTCTGCAGGGCTTTGTCAAAATGTCCCCATAGAACTTGGGGGAAAAACCATCCTCATTAACATTGAAGTTATCGATACCCAGCTTGATTACAATATCTTGTTCGGATGCAACTACATGTATTCTATGAAGGCGATCACCTCTTATGTGTTTCGTACAATGATGTTCCCCCATAATGGGAAGATTGTCACCATCGACTAGATTACACATTACTAGCCTAGCCGTTCCACCAACATCGATAACATCCTCCCCCTTTTCCGCACTAGCTCGAATGATTTTCCAGTTGTCAACATTAGCCCTAGATTATTCCAAGACCCATCCATGTTGGGCACTTATCAGGGGGCGCCATCGTTCCTAAAACCATCTTTTTCAGCACAAGTGTGTGTAGTTTCCTCTAAAGGAATAAACATCGGAGATAAGACTCCTATCACTAAGTCCCCTCCCCATATCGAAGTTCCACTAGTTGAAGAAATACTACCTTGGGAGTTCCTAGAGAGAGTCAACGCACCACTTGTCACGGATCTCCCCCCCACTCCAGGGGAAAATCACAGTTTGGGAGACAGTCCCCCAGGCCATTACCCAAATTCCCTTTTTCTACCCCCCACCTGGAGTCAAAGCATTCCATATAGTTGCTTCCCTCACCCTTCCCAAAATGGTCCTTGCCATCCCTATATGGTATCTCCATCCACCATCTCTCCCTCCTCAGACAGAAGGATTGTCGATACAGATCTCGTTACAGGATCCTGCCGCACCCTTACCTCCTCCAACGGGTAGAAATACCACCACTATCACAGGTAGACGAAGGAGGAACGAGACCAAATATTCACTAATTCCCCGAGTTCAACTCCCTTGTGCCTTATGTGAAAGAAAAGGACACCCCACTCACAAATGTCTTTCTCTTCCCAAGCTACGCAGTTTTATCCATCTTCCTCACACATCCCTTTTGCTTGACACTCCACCAAGTACATCCCCCGCTACGACGTAGTCATCAACCACACGTAAACAAAATCTACAAACCAATTTCGCTTGTGCCATATGCGTATAATATGGGCATTACACTCATCATTGCCCATCTATCCCATACGTCCACCACACATTAGCTGTGGAATTCCGCATATATCTTCCTGAGCTTCCTCCGGCACTCCATACCAATGCTCATGTGAATGTAATTCATTATATTTATTCATCAGTCCTCGAGCAAAGGGGAGGTCCATTTCCTCCCACCAAACTACTGCTCGATCACCCATAGTCTCGGTGCAACTGGGATGGCATTATGGGTCCATCGTCCATATCTAAGCCCTTTCATTTTTTGGTATAGGATCCCATAAGCTCCATTTTCCGAACCATTTTTTACCACTTACATAATCATTTTCCTCGGGTTATCATTTTCACTTTTCCCAGGAGGAGCATCTTTCCATGACACACTCAGGTACGCATGCTCATGTTCAAAATTATTGATTAACTATTATATGTTCTTTCTCTTCAGATATTGTTCATGTCGGCTATTCGGTTTTCATGTGTGTAGCTACTTGGTCATCCCGTGTTAGTGCAACCCCTTCAGGTATCTGATTGACATTGTCATGTAATCATTCCCTCTGAATATCAATTGCATCTCCCAGTCACACCCTCCGACATTTTCCTATAGGATCTTCACATCTGGCTGTCCAGTACTATCACCTCCGTCGCATTTCAGTACTGTCAACCAGTAGCACTCTCTCCTACATGAGTTTTCCCATTCATAGTCCTCTTTGGCAGTTTGAAACTCATTCTGCTTTCACCCCCTAGGGATGGGAGTCTCATTAGTCTTACGCATGTTCGAGAATCAGCCACATACTCCTTCTCCTCATTTTTTCTATCTTTCCCAATGGACTCCCAGGATATCTCTTCACGGTTCTAATTTGACTGCACCACCGTGTTAGCGCAAATTCTTGCAAGATGGTGTTTTCTTCTGGTTTCGGACCCCTGGTGTAAATGCATAGAAGTGGGGTTTGAAAACTGGTCGAGTGTGTTTTATTCAAAGGCCGCAGGAATGAGCGTTGAGCGTAGCCCACAGAACAAGCCCATTTCGGGCTTAAAATCAAGCGAGTGAGCACTTTGTCTTTCAACGGCGAGGATCCACAGATGGAGTAGATCGACGGCCATCGGGTAAGTTTGGGTCGCAGAGTTGCACATGGTCAAGTGCCTGAGCTCATCTCCTATGGCCAAACTCACGAAACGATCAAGAAACGATCAAGCCATTTCGGTATTTCGGCTACCGGGACTTCAACATACAAGGGTCTCTCCTCCTTGCATCATGTATCCCCGGTGCGCAAAATCCTGAAAGAACCAGGACCATTGATCAAGAAGTGATCTAGGCTGTCCATCCAATGGGACACATGGCGCGCGATCAAGCCATTTCGGCTACCGGGACTTCGAGGGAACAAAGGGTCTCATCCTTTCGCTACATTTCAAATCCCCGAAGCCCGAAACGCCGAAAGGGTCCAGGCCAGAGGCAGTCCCACATTCATTCAAGAAGTGATCTAGGCCATCCATCCAATGGGACACGTGGCGCACGATCAAGCCATTTCGACATTTCGGCTACCGAGACTTCAAGGGAACAGAGGGTCTCATCCTTTCACTGCATTTCAAATCTCCGAATCTCGAAACACCAAAAGGGTCCAGGCCAGAGGCGGTCCCACATTCATTCAAGTGTTGATCTAGGTCGTCCATCCAATGGGACGCGTGGTGCACGATCAAGCCATTTCGGCATTTTGGCTACTGGGACTTCGAGAGAACAGAGGGTCTCATCCTTTCGCTGCATTTCAAATCCTCGAAGCCCGAAACGCCGAAAGGGTCCAGGCCAGAGGTGGTCCCACATTCATTCAAGTGTTGATCTAGGTCGTCCATCCAATGGGACGCGTGGCGCATGATCAAGCCATTTCGACATTTTGGCTACCGGGACTTCGAGAGAACAAAGAGTCTCATCCTTTCGCTGCATTTCAAATCGTCAAAACGCGAAATGCCGAAAGCGCCTTTGAAGATAGGCACAGGGTCACAGCCCGTGGTCACCTGGGGGTGATAGAAAGAACTGTGCAAAGGGCTGAAGCACCGGGTTTAGCTGCAAAAGGGATCACCGCGTTCTCCAGAGACCAGTTCATCTCGACCTCAATCTTGGTCCTTGCTAAAAATAAATGAAGGTGGATGGAGGTAGTTGAAACCTCGGCTCACTCATTAAATGCAAAGCATGGAGGTTCTGGAAGTCAGTCTGCCCGAGATGGTCTTGTATGTTGATTTTCTCCAAAGAAGCCATGTCGAGTTCTCGTCTGACCAAAGGAGTCTGCACATGCTATTTTAGTCTTTAATGTTTCAGCTTCCCCCCNAAGGCCATGCAAAGTTAAAGTGACGTCTGACAAAGGATTTCAGGCTAGATTTGACTAAAGAGACACCACACCCTAGAAGTTCTAAGACGCCTCTATTGGGCGAAGGTTTAGGAGTATATTTACTCAGTTTTTGTATTTTTGTAAGTATCGATGGTTGAGCTAGGCTCCCGACTATAAAGTTTTGATGAAGCACTGCTTGCTCTGGTTATGTATTGGCACTTGAGACTTCTTGCCTTATGAATGTTAGCCTCTTTCCATCTCTTTGTTTACACTGTGTTAGAACCACTCGGAATTGGAGGCTCCAGTCGAGTTGCGTCGTTATAGGATGATGTATGTTGGATCACTGTAATAGTTGCATTGTTTCTAATCAGTTCTTGTATTTTCTCAACGTTGAATGACTTGGAATTGGAAGATCCAGTCAAGTCACCTTTCAGTTCCCCAAAGCTCTGAACCAAGAGGATCTTGTGTTCTTAGTTTTTCCTCTTCAAGCTGTTGAAAGGCCTGATGCCCAAGGCAGGCTTGCTCACTCTTCTTACCAAGTCTTCCATCTGCTCATTTTATAATCAACCCACTGACTGAAGTTAGATCAAGACCTCTTCTGTTGTTACATACCAGGCCCGATTTTTTGAGTTAGAGCGATATCTTCCTGGGCCTCTATCCATCCAATCACCCCATTAAATTATTCGTGACATAAACTGATGGGCATTGGGCTCTGCTCCTGCCGCAATCCAGGAGTGACTTCCAACTCCAACATTTCTAGCGCCATTGCCGGGGATGAAGTTGAAAATTTTCCCCGAGATTGAACAACATTGAGCCTCTGATTCTGAAGGTGCATTAGGCATCAGATCCTTTGAAGATTGCTACTATGCACCTGGTGACTCCATTGTGACGACTCCACTGTGGCGAACCTGCCTTTTTAATTGTGGCTTTCAGAGGTAGACACACGCGGTCCCATCCACAAGTGCCTCTAGCTACGCTTGAAGCTGAGCCGCAGGTGAGTTTCAGAAGAGGAAAGGCCCCCGAAGGAGAAACTTCCACTGCCAAACCAGGTATTTTGTCGTCTCCTTCTGTAGAAACTCCTTTTTCTTCTCCTCAGCTTCTCAACATAACTTTTTCTGAAACCTCACATTTCCTGAATTTCGAAAGTGTTCCTACCGAGTTGTCTCCTCCTAGTTTTGGACTAGAGGGAGAAACCCTTTTCACTTCCCTTACCCCTGTAAGCCTATTTCCAGTATCCCCGGTTCAAGCTCCTTCCCCTCCGAGTTCTCCTCCACCTAATATCCCTATGGCAGGAGAAAATCCCCCCATGACCAAAATGGAGGCTATTATAGCCACCAAGTATGCTCCCCTTTTTCTACCCCAGCCTCTCAACACCCTTCCAGCAGATGGCTACCTCAAGCAGCTGCCCAAGTTTATAGGCGAGGGGGACATAACTGCAGAAGAACACCTTGAAGCCTTTTACAGTTTTACAGACGACCATGTCATCATGCATGCAAATGTGTGGATGAGGATTTTCGTCCATAGCCTTGAGGGTGAGGCTAGAAAATGGTTTAGGGCCTTGCCTCTTGGATCTATTGATGGGATTGAGGCTTTGGATAATGCCTTTTTGAGACAGTGGGGAGACAAAAAGGACTTCATGTATTACATGACAGAGTTTGGATCTTTGAAGAGAAAGGAAGGAGAGTCTGTTTCTGACTTCTCCAAAATATTTAACAAAATGTACAATAAAATCCCCGCTGAGATTAAGCCCTTAGAAGCCTCTGCGAAAATCACTTATGCTAGCGCTTTTGATCCCAATTTCTGCCTCCTGTTGAGGGAAAGGAGAGCCACCACTCTGGCGCACATACAGGACGCGGCCGTAGAAGTAGAGTCTAATATATTGGCTGTTGACCGACTCAGGAGTAAGGCTGACAGAGACATACCCAGGAGGAGAGTTGAAGCCTCCTCATCCCATTCCTCTCCCCTTCCTCCTCAGACGGATGAGGTAACTAAAGTGATGAAATCTCTTTCGAATAGGATGGAAAGGTGGGAGTTAGAGGGGAAGCTCGTGTACAAAAATCCCTAGAATACTGATAACAGAGGTTTCAGGAGGCCTAGTAACAATGTGCCATAGGCCTCCCCAAGGGAACAAAGGAGCAGAGACAGAGATGATCAGAGGATTCAGACCCCTCTCCAAAACAACATAGTTTCTCATGAGGAAGGAGAGGAGATAGAAGAACTCAACCTTGAAATTCACTGCATTGAAGACACCTCCCCTTTTCCCCATTTGACTCAATATGCATATGAAGAATCCCTTATGAGTGTCCAAATCAATGAGTTGGGTAAAGGGGAGAAGGCCAATAATGCCCCTAACAGATACCATCTCCAGTCAAATAAGAAAGATGATACTTTTGACGGCAAGGATCAACCCCTTATAGCAGAAGGGCCTGCTAAAGCTGTAGCGATAACTACTATAGTAAAGAAAACTCAGAATACTTCGTCAACAACCAAAGAACCTGTCTCTGAGGTAAGGGAACCTCCTAAGACCCTCTCCTCTTTTATTTTTGAGCATGAGATTCAGAATATCAGAATTCCTGTACCCCTCTCATAACTAGTTAAAAATGAAGATTTCAAAAGGTCCCTCTCTAAGCTGCTACAATCCGAGCCCCCCCAGCCTTCCACAGACTCAATAAATCTTCAAGATGAAAAGCTAGTAGTTGTCCTAGGTCCCATGGTAGAATACAAAGATGATTCATCCACTCCCTTCTACACATCCCTGAACATACATGATAAGGTGTTGCATAATTGCCTCATGGATTCAGGAGCTTCCCACAACCTTATGCCCAAAATAGTCATGGAAGAATTGGGACTGGAGGTGACAAAGGCTTACCATGATTTGTACTCTTTTGATTCAAGGAGGGTGCAATGCCTCAGAGTCATCAAAGACTTGGTTGTCTCTTTGTTTCAGCTGCCAATGAAAAGTGTGGTCATGGACATTCTAGTAGCCGATGTTCCTCCCAAGTTCGGCATGCTGCTGTCAAGATCTTGGATTAAAAATCTTGGAGGAACATTACAAATGGATCTCACATATTCTACCATTCTAGTCTTTGGAGGGGAACACATGAGGTTGTACAGAGAATCCCAGCTGGCCTACATTGTTAGTGATGAGGCAAATCCCACCAATCACCCTATCTTTGCACTAGACACTGATTTGGGATCTAGTTTGTTGCAGCTCATTGTTTCTCCTGAAGCCCCTTTTCAAATTAGAAGGCATCCCCTTTTTAATCACGAGATGCATCCTCCAACCACCTCTATTTGGAAGATGTTTTTCGATGGGGCTTCTTCTAGCGAAGGCGCTGGCGCTGGAGTGGTGTTGGTGTCACCTTGTCAGGAAACCATGTCCCTGTCATACAAGCTAGAATTTGAAGCCACCAATAATGTGGCAGAATACGAAGCTCTGGTTCTGGGTTTAGGGGCTGCAAAGGAGGTGGGGATAGAGGAGATAGCAGTGTTCGAAGATTCTGAGGTGATTATTCAACAAGTCATAAAATCTTATCGGGCCAAGCATCCTCGACTCAGGAGATACATAAATGAGGTGTGGGACTTGATCGAAAATTTCTTCTCAGCTTTCAACATCTCTTTTATTCCAAGGGAGAAAAATGCTTTGGCCAATTCCTTAGCCGTTTTGACGAGTCTGTTCAGGATCCCTCTGCCACCTAAGAGAAAATATGATGTTGAGATAAAATATAGGCCATCTGTACCAGACAATGTCAAACATTGGAAGGTATTCGAAGACGATCTGGAAATCAAGAATTTTATGTAGGCTGTCGATGAATTTTCTGGGGTGCACATTGATCAAGACCCTGACCTTGAAGGTCACCCTTTCCCTAAGGTATTTTTAAATAAAATTGCTAATCACCAGATTATTCAGCTGCCTAGCAATCACATTCTGAAGGGACTAGTCCCGTTAGAAAGATTGTTCGATGGTAACGATGTGGCAGTAAGGGGTGAAGTTTCAAATGAAGATGCTGATTCAGTTGAGTGTAACATTGGCACACAGCAGGAGCATAAATTTGTCAGGTTGTCAAGCAGCCTGACCAAAGAACAGAGGGCCGAATATATTGAGCTATTAAGAGAATTTGCTGATGTGTTCACATGGACTTATGAAGACCTCAAGACATATGACACGTCTGTCATTGAACACAAGATCCCACTGAAGGAGGAGGCTAAACCATTTAGGCAGAAGTTAAGACAGATAAATCCCATGTTGTTGTCTGTCATGGAGAGAGAAATAAAGAAACTGTTAGATGCCCAAATCATTGTTCCCTTGAGATATTCTGGGTGGGTGGCCAATTTGGTCCCGGTGAGGAAGAAAAGTGGGGAAATCAGGCTCTGTGTTGACTTCAGAAACCTCAACAGGAGCTCAAAGAAAGAAAATTATCCCTTGCCCAACATGGAACACATATTACAGAGGATAACTTGTGCATCCAGGATATCCATGGTTGATGGTTTCTCTGGGTATAATAAGATATCAGTCATGCCAGAGGATAGAGAGAAGACATCCTTCACCACTCCTTGGGGGACATTCATGTATGCCAAGATGCCGTTTGGACTTATGAATGCAGAAGAAACTTTTCAACGAGCTATGGATATGGCCTTCATAGTAGAGAAAGACCAGTTTGTGGTGATCTATCTGGACAACATCACAGTCTTCTACAGGTCTGATATGGAGCACTATTGTCACCTAAGGAAGGTTTTCCTAAAATGTCAGAAGTTTGGCCTTTCTTTAAATCCCAAGAAGTCCATTTTTTCTATGAAGGAGGGGAAGCTATTAGGCCATATAGTATCAGCAAAGGGAGTGAGGATTGATTCCAACAGGGTAGAGGCAATTCAGACCCTGTCACTTCCCAGATCTAGAAAGGAAGTTCAGGCCTTTTTGGGGAAGATTAATTTTCTGAGGAGATTCGTCTCAAATTTTACTAAGTTGGTGAAACACATCACAGCCATGCTCAGGAAAGGAAATGAAGTAAAATGGACTGCCGATCCCAGGCAATCTTTCATCCAAATAAAAAGGGCTTTGATTGAGGCACCTGTGCTGATCAGTCCTAACTATTCCAAGGATTTTCTATTTTTTTCGTTTGCTTCTTTTGATACAGTAGCAACGGTCTTATTATAGAAAAACGAGGAAGGTCGAGAGAAGCCCATTTCCTTCTTCAGAAAAGCATTAAGAGATGCAGAGATCAAGTATGAAATCATGGAGAAACAAGATTATGCCTTAGTGAAGGCTCTCAAAGATTTCAAAGTCTATGCCTTGCACTCAAAAGTGACTGCGTACGTGCCTTCAACATCCGTGAAAGATATCCTTATACAGCCTGAGGTAGATGGAATAAGAGGTAAATGGATCACCAAGATTTTGGAGTTTGACCTAGAGATAAATCCCACCAAGTTGGTTAAAGGGCAGGGTTTAGCCAAGTTGTTGGTTGAATCCAATTGCAGGGCCTTGGGGGTTAGCTTCATAAATACTTGCTCAGAAAATCAGCCAGCTGAGTCGTCCAGCAAAATCTCTCACTATGGCTCATCACTAGCAGAATGCACCTAGTACCGAGACATTTTGTACTTTCTGCAAGAGTTGAAGCCTCCTGATGGAATGGGTAAGAGTAAGGCAAGAGATTTAAAGCTCAAGACGATAAGGTATTGCCTCATTGACCAAGTCTTGTACTAGAGAGACCCCCTAGGGGTGTTGCTGAGGTGTCTGAGCCCACGGGAACCCAGAGAATTATGTTTGAGTTCCATGGCAGCCTTTGTGGAGGACATCATTTTTGGAAGACCACAGCTCACAAAATTCTTAGGGCTGGGTACTACTGGCCCACCTTGTTCACTGATATCTGCAGAGAAATTAGAGCTTGTATCAAATGCCAAAGGTTCTCAGGAAAGCAACAGCTCAACTCATTGCCACTAAAGCCTGTGGTAGCTTCAACACCTTTTCAATAGTGGGGGTTGGACTTCATTGGGGAGATTCATCCTCCTTCATGTGGCCAACACAGATGGATCCTGACTGCGACAGACTATTTCACTAAGTGGATAGAAGCGGCCCCCACCAGGAGTGCTTCTCACAAGGTTATTATCATCTTCCTGGAGGATATCATAGCTAGATTTGTCTGTCCCCGTAGAATTGTCACTGATAATGCTACTCCTTTCAAGTCTGAGCCTCTGATTAAGTTCTGTGAATAGTTCAAAATTTCACTGATTCACTCCACCCCCTATTATCCTCAAGGAAATGGACTAGCAGAGACTTCCAATAAAATCCTAATCAAGCTCGTCAAAATATTGTTGGAAGAGAATAAGAGGGCCTAGGATTCAAAGCTCAAATTCGCTCTATGGGCCGATCGAGTGACAACGAAAAAGTTCCTGGGCACCTCACCTTTTCAAATGGTTTATGGGACGTAGGCTATTTTTCCCACTCAACTCGCGTTACCTATAGTGAAATTCTTCCAGGATCTTGAAGGAGAGCCAGATCATATGGTCAGAAGGATTCATCAAATAGTGGAGGTGCAACAGATCAGGGAACAGGTGATGGACGTGGCCCATAGTCATCAGCAGAAGGTCAAGCAGGATTTTGACAGGAAGGTCACAAAGAAGGAATTCGAGCTCGAGGATTTGGTGCTTAAGTGGGATGCACCCAGGCAGGATAGGGGCAAACACAGCAAGTTTGCCGCCCTCTGGATTGGTCCCTTCAGGATCACTGAAGTATTCTCAAATAACACTTATAGGTTGCAAGATTTGGAGGGTGAGGAAGTCTTTAATGGCCCAGTAAATGGGAATTTCCTGAAAAGATGTTTTGTTTAAGCCGTAGGTGGCTCCTCATTTTGTAAATATTGTCCTTTTAGTTGTTTACTTATTTATTTTCAGCTTAATAGATGACTCCATAGCCCAACAACAAGGCATTGAAGCTGCAAATGAGTTCTTAGAGCATCGCAGGGACGACTCTATCCCCCATGGAGCCTAATGTTTGTGCAAATTCTTGCAAGATGGTGTTTTCTTCTGGTTTCGGGCCCTTGGTGTAAATGCATAGAAGTGGGGTTTGAAAACCGGTCAAGTGTGTTTTATTCAAAGGCCGCAGCCATGAGTACCGAGCGCAACCCACAGAACAAGCCCATTTCGGGCTTAAAATCAAGCGAGCGGACACTTTGTCTTTCAACAGCGAGGATCCACAAATGGGGCAGATCGATGGCCATCGGGTAAGTTTGGGTCGCAGAGTTGCACGTGGTCAAGCGCCTGAGATCATCTCCTATGGACAAACTCACGAAATGATCAAGCCATTTCAGTATTTCGACTACCGGGACTTCAACATACAAGGGTCTCTCCTCCTTGCATCATGTATCCTCGATGCACGAAATCCCGAAAGAACCAGGACTGTTGATCAAGAAGTGATCTAGGTCATCCATCCAATGGGACACATGGCACGCGATCAATCCATTTAGGCTACCGGGACTTCGAGGGAACAGAGGGTCTCATCCTTTCACTGCATTTCAAATCCCTGGATCCTGAAACGCCGAAAGGGTCCAGGCCAGAGGCGGTCCCACATTCATTCAAAAGTGATCTAGGTCATCCATCCAATGGGACACGTGGCGTGCGATCAAGCCATTTCGGCATTTCGGCTACCAGGAGTTCGAGGGAACAGAGGGTCTCATCCTTTCGCTTCATTTCAAATCCCCGAAGCCCGAAAATTCGAAAGGGTCCAGGCCAGAGGCAGTCCCACATTCATTCAAGTGTTGATCTAGGCCATCCATCCAATGGGACATGTGGCACACGATCAAGCCATTTCAACATTTCGGCTACCGGGACTTCGAGAGAACAGAGGGTCTCATCCTTTCGCTGCATTTCAAATCCCCGAAGCCCGAAACGCCGAAAGGGTCCAGGCTAGAGGCGGCCCCACATTCATTCAAGTATTGATCTAGGCCATCCATCCAATGGGATGCATGGCGCACGATCAAGCCATTTCGACATTTCGGCTACCTGGACTTCAAGAGAACAGAAGGTCTCATCCTTTCGCTGCATTTGAAATCGCCGAAATGCGAAATGCCGAAAGCGCCTTTGAAGATAGGCACAGGGCCACAGCCCGTGGTCACCTGGGGGTGATAGAAAGAACTGTGCAAAGGGCCGAAGCATCGGGTTTAGCTGCAAAAGGGATCACCGCGTTCTCCATAGACCAGTTCAGCTCGACCTCGAACTTGGTCCTTGCTAAAAATAAATGAAGGTGGATGGAGGTAGTTGAAACCTCGGCTCACTCATTAAATGCAAAGCATGGAGTTTCTGGAAGTCAGTCTGCCCGAGATGGTCTTGTATGTTGGTTTTCTCCAAAGAAGCCATGCCGAGTTCTCATCTGACCAGAGGAGTCTGCACATGCTATTTTAGTCTTTAATGTTTCAGCTTCCCCCCCGTGCAAAGGCCATGCAAAGTTAAAGTGACGTCTGACAAAGGATTTCAGGCCAGATTTGACTAAAGAGACACCACACCCTAGAAGTTCTAAGACGCCTCTATTGGGCGAAGGTTTAGGAGTATATTTACTCAGTTTTTGTATTTTTGTAAGTATCGATGGTTGAGCTAGGCTCCCGACTGTAAAGTTTTGATGAAGCATTTCTTGCTCTGGTTATGTATTGGCACTTGAGACTTCTTGCCTTATGAATGTTAGCCTCTTTCCATCTCTTTGTTTACACTGTGTTAGAACCACTCGGAATTGGAGGCTCCAGTCGAGTTGCGCCGTTATAGGATGATGTATGTTGGATCACTGTAATAGTTGCATTGTTTCTAATCAGTTCTTGTATTTTCTCAACGTTGAATGACTTGGAATTGGAAGATCCAGTCAAGTCACCTTTCAGTTCCCCAAATCTCTGAACCAAGAGGATCTTGTGTTCTTAGTTTTTCCTCTTCAAGCTGTCGAAAGTCCTGATGCCCAAGGCAGGCTTGCTCACTCTTCTTACCAAGTCTTCCATCTGCTCATTTTATAATCAACCCACTGACTGAAGTTAGATCAAGACCTCTTCTGTTGTTACATACCAGGCCTTGTTTTTTGAGTTAGAGCGATATCTTCCTGGGCCTCTATCCATCCAATCACCCCATTAAATTATTCGTGACATAAACTGATGGGCATTGGGCTTTGTTCCTGCCGCAATCCAGGAGTGACTTCCGACTCCAACATTTTTGGCACCATTGCCGGGGATGAAGTTGAAAATTTTCCCCGAGATTGAACAACATTGAGCCTCTGATTCTGAAGGTGCATTAGGCATCAGAGCCTTTGAAGATTGCTACTGTGCACCTGGTGACTCCATTGTGACGACTCCACTGTGGCGAACCTGCCTTTTTAATTGTGGCTTTCAGAGGTAGACACACGCGGTCCCATCCACAAGTGCCTCTAGCTACGCTTGAAGCTGAGCCGTAGGTGAGTTTCAGAAGAGGAAAGGCCCCCGAAGGAGAAACTTCCACTGCCAAACCAGGTTTTTATATTTTCTGAAGACCTCTGAAATTTGTTGGGCTATCAATGCCCGCGAATTATCGACACTTCTTACTGGTGTCATCACCTCTTTTCAGATTTTGTTCACCATTAGAATTTTCCTCTACCATTACCAAACCGCCCTAGAGGGCGCTGCAGTTATATACGTCAATATATAGCTTCATTTACTACTTTACACATTTTGAGTTACATGAAACGAGCATGGGGCATGCCCGCCTCATTTGTACACAGTTTTATTTTTCCACACCTAGCGAAAGGTTTGGGTCCCACAGGTTCTCTTATCCATCCAATGGGTCGCCCTTGCAATTCCTCTCAACACTCTTTCTTACAATGTTACTCTCAGTAGAAGAAACATTGATGTATTTCGGCTATACGTATGCTACTAACCTCACACATCAGGGGGCATCTGTTATCACTGAAATTTCATCCGCAAATGGTTATAGGAATCCAGCATCTCCAAACAACTATTAGTTCATTCATGGCCCAAAAATGCATTTCCAAAGGGCACAAACTATACAACTGGTTATAAAATCAGCATGTGCTCAGAATATAAAGGAATCACGTGCATGTGCGCCAATCGAAAACGCGGGAAAATCGCACATGTGCCCGATGCGCGACTGTGGATGCAAAAGGCCACGCACACCTCAGAACTGTGCATTTATGATTCTAGTCAGCCTCCCACCCACTTTTGGTTCATCTCCCAAGTCGATTTGACCCCCAAATCCGAGATGAATCTGAGTGGGGGGCTGGTCAAAGACCTAAAGGTGCCCTAAAGGGCCCCTTGTTCACACTAAAGACCGATTGGATAATGCCTCAAAGCTTTGCTATAAAAAGAGGTCATGGGTGCACTATATTTTCAAGAATCTATTTGTATTTTTATGCTACCTCTATTCTCCTACAAGGAACCTCTTTCCTCATTGGAGCATACAAGCACCATTTCATTGGGCCATTCACATCACCTCTTGAGTGAATGAGCTTTGGATTTCTTCACTATTTCCTTTATAGTTTTCTATTTGTAAGAATAGCTCTCTCATTGGGGGTTCAATAGCCCTCCCTTGGAGGAAGAGGAGACCCATAAGTCTCCCTTTCCCTTTGGTGTTTTCCCATTAATACAATCCATCCATTGGTGGCATGAATATTGGTCAATTATTTGGTTGATTTTGGTTCTAATTTCCTTATGCACTTTAGTTTAGTTTCTTTAATTGTTGTTATCTTAGTTGTTTATTTGTTTCTTGTGCTTGATGTGTCTAACTCTTGCACTAACTTCTGTCTTGTTCATCTAACCTAACTAAACTTGCAAGTGTCCCTCTTTTTCTCATTCAGGTTACGAAAAGGATACAATAATGGTACCCAGGGTAAACCCTAGAATCTTTAGGGCAAAAGTTTGGTCAACAACAAGGCTTGAAGCCATTACAATAATATACTTGTTATGATCTCAACATGTCACTTGTGGGAATTGAACCTGGGTGAGAGGATAGAAATCATTCCTCCCAACCACCCAAGATAAACCCAATTGACAGATCTTCCTTTAATTCTTATTGTCATATATATTCCATTTCTTATTGTTTGTTTCCTTCTCCTTGATCCATAAAGGAGGGACTTATAACCCACTCCCTTCACCAACACAGATATTGTGTGAAAGTAACTTTTTATCTATGTCCCAAGTCTTCAGAATGGCTACAAGGTTTATGTTCTTGATGAAAGTTTGTGTGCCACACTAAATCTATCTTCCATATGGCTACTAGGACTCTATTCTTAGTGAAGCCTCTTATCTAGAATGATTCTCTGGCTCCTTTCCCCGTGTAACTACACATAAGACACCAAATAACAATGCAATGGTAATTCTCTATTCTCAATGAGCCAACCAATGTCAGGTCTCTAAATTTGAATAACATGTTGTCCTATATGCCAATCAAGTCTTTGAGTTAAAGTTATGGGATAAAAATTTTCTTATGTATACTCTACCCATCACTCAAGATTCTCAAGGAGTAGTTGTGTATGTTGTTCAATCAAACAACAAGATCAAAATGAGCACTCTTATCCATAGAAATGCTCGTCTCAATGGTTTCTTGACTAAAAACAAGGTAACATGAATATGGATATGTTCTTGCTTCTGAACTGTAGTAGCCGAATTCCAACCACCAAAGCTACCTTTGAATGCAGTTTAATCCAACTACCATTAGTCATCAACACTCTAGCAATAATAAGAAGAGAACATTGTCCTCAATGACATCGTTACCCAACTACATTGCACATCTATTCATGTTGTTGCAAAATGAATAAAGCATAGGTATGCTTCAATAAAATTGCATGCTCAAATAAATATTGTCTTAAGCTACCCAACTTATCTTTGTTTGTAGCCTCTAAATTTTTGCAATGTTTACTCCATTGTAATGAAGATCCAAGTATAAGATTCAAAATTCCTTTAGGATCCCTCCTTTCCAAATTGAAAATATTTGGAATCATGTAGTCCCGAACTAGTCCCACAACAAAATGAAAATCCACTGAAAAGAAGTAGCAACCAACAAATATTGGAATCATTCAATAAAGAATTTCATTGCTCTTTTTTGTCATCCTACTACTCAATCATTCCCCATGTAAAGTGCACATAGTAGATGTGTTTTGGTTGTAGGTGACTTCTTGTTGATTCAAGAGAGTATATAGTTCAAGAGGGTGGATGTAGGTTGTTGTTTCCAAATCATTTGAACGACAATTATTATCCCAACAAATACCAATTGATAATTGAAACCAAGTATTTGTTTAAGCTAATAATGGTAGAGTTATTAAGATATAAATTGTGGTAAAATGTGGATTGCACCAACAATTAAATCGATTGAGGAAATTTCCCTACAAACACAAGAATATAAATTAGACAATTTCCTAAGAATGGAAATGCCTCCTATGGCTATATATGGCTATTGTATGGCCACATACAACCTGTGAAAAGCAACACACACACAAATCCCTGGTGAATAAGATGCCCAACAATATTAAATTGACTAGGTGAGTGAGAAATCGATCCAGGAAAGTAGGAAATTGATAAACAAGCATTAAATTGACCAAGGAGAGTGAAATTACAAACTATGGAGGAGATATGAGCATGTAGGAAAGAGAAATACACCCAACAACCAAAAGTGAACCAAATTAGAAACTCCTACATAAGTGCAATGCATATAAGATGACAACCTTCGATCTTTGGGCCTAGAAATGCATCATATAATGGAAGTAATAAATCTATTACACTCTCTATTAGACAAGAAAAATCAACAATGCAATGAATCCACATGTATGGTCATATATCCCTCTCATTTGCACTCCCATTATTGACTAGAAGTCGTTCAAACCAGAGATAAAACATGAATACATAGAGCATAATCACATAGAAATATTAAAGTAATTCAATACATAATGGACACCATATTTACCCTGGGAACCCAAATGGGAAAACCAAATTCAAATGGATGCTTTGACTATTTCGGTCATTTCTGGTTATAATGCCTTCTTAGCTCTCTGTCCATCCTCCTCTTCTTGGCCAAAAGACCCATAAAGAATGAAATTACAAGAGGAAATAGGGAGAGCTATGGGGTAAGTGGAAGGCCAATGGGCATGACCCTTCATCTCCCATTCCTAATCCTTCTCTCCTATTTTAATTTTCTATTTTAAATAATCCATTGTTTTCTTCTCAATTTTGTCTTTATTCCACCTTTTACATTTGCAATGTTTTTCATAGTTAGATAACCTTCCTTAATTCCCTACTTACACCTGTAGGCATTTAATCATAAAAGCATTCACTTGTTTGTATACATTTCATATCACACCTCCTCATTGAGAGGATTTTTGGTCTCCAGAAGCTTGAAGGAAACCAATAGAGATCAATATACCTTATGTATTATTTTCTGGAACATGGCTCTAACTTTGGCACCTAGCTATAGCTCTGACTCTAGCTCCTAGATATAGATATGAATTTGGCTCTAGCTCCATGAATTATGGCTACTAACTCTGGTCCTAGCTATGGCTCTATCTCTGGTTGTTGGCTCACTTGTTCCCGCAATGAAAAGACTTCTCGTTGACTCTCAACTCTGAGCAATCTACAAATCCAAACTTTACACTCAACATTCATTCCCATCTCTCTCAAACTTGGAGATGGTTCATGTTGGTAGTCAATGAATCCAAGTCAAATTTTGGTATGTGTTTGTGTGACCCAAGCATTTTATGCCATCACATAAAAATTCCACAAGTGAAGTGTGGTTTGCATTCTCTTTCTAGGATCAGTTGCTTCTCAGCATGGAAACAACCCTCTGAGGATTGAAACTACTGATAGTGCGTTATGGATTTCAGAATAACCCACTTCCAAGGTCATTGATCTCCATGAATTAGTCTTTAACACGTCTCCAAGAAGGGGGTTCTTATGAAAGATTGTAGGTAGCAACTAGAATGGGGTTGTCTTGGTGGTTTACATCAACCCACTATCCTCTCCAATGATGACTCATACTTCATGTTCTACTATTGCTTCTGGGAGAAATTATTCCCCTTGAGTTGAAGATGTAGTGAGGTCCTTATCTCTATTAGTCTTCACTTTCCACACTCTTCTCTTTGCTATGTGGTTTCTAGGGTGAAGCTCTGGATGAAGTTACCAACACTTTTCTTCCCAATTTCCACTCAACTTGCAGTGGTGGTAAATGTTCTTGGTGTTGCTACATGGATTGTCTGACATACCCCTCTCCATCTGCCTCTAAGTTCATTTTTGGATTGGAGAATCCTTCTTGCCATTTCTCTTCTAAAAGAAAGTTGGCATATTGAGTTTTATAGAATCCACATGCTATAACGAATATTTTATTCCTTCAGAAGACACTTCTTATCTTCTTCCTACAAGATTTTTGCATATATCGTTTCTCAAAGTTTGGATTTGATGTTCTCCCATATCTCTCCCATCTCTCTATTCCGAGTTCTGATAATTCTTCGATTTCTTTCCTTCCATATTTCCATAGAAGAAAGACTAGAAGCAATTTATAGGGATTACTTAAAATCTAATTTTCAAAGGCCTTAGGTCTCCAAGTTTCCAAAGTGATGTTAATATATTTCCTATTTTAATCTAATTGGAAAAAATGTTATGCTCATTTATCCCAAATAGATGAATGGCCATATTGCAATCATTGAAAATATGCTTTTTATTTTCCTCTTTGCACCAACACATCTAGCATATTGAGGGTCCTTCAAATTTTCTTCATCTTATCTTATCACAAGTGAGGCCAACTTTTAAAATAGATACTTACAAAAGGAATACAACACTCTTAGGCCAAATCATATGACTCCAAATCTAATTCCAAACGTTTTAAGGAGCCCCTCCCCAATTGATAGGGTTAAGGACATATGCTTTCTTGATTGTGAAGGTTCATTGTCCTTGCTAACCCCCATGGAGAACACCCTCCTCATCTTTGCAAATAACTTTCCTCTCCTTGAGGATGTTCCAAAGGTTCTCTTTGTTTTCTTGAAAGACTCCTACTAGGAATTCATTTAGTGGTTTTCAAATTCTTTGATTTGTTTCATGTTCTTCCTTATCTATTTTCCAATAATAATGAAGGTGATATTAGTGGTTTGCAAGGAAGGTGTTTTGAGTTTCAATCATACTATAGGTAATGCTTAGTGTAATCTTTTCTAGCATCAGTAATCCCATAAAAGTATTGAGTATCCATTTATAACCTCCCAAAAGCACAATTGTTGAACCATATTTTTGTGTTGCCAATTTTTTTTCCATATTGGTAATGTTGGGAATTAAGAGTTAATTCTAATAAGGTCATTTTCCTATGTGTGTGAGGTGTACTTCATCCTACAAATCTTCCCCTATAGTTCATTTCCATCCTTCAACCATCACCACTATATATTTTTTACTAGAGCTTCATTTAATATTGGATATCTTGGATTCCTGTCTCTTACCAATGCTTTAGGAGACATGCCTCGTCCCAAGTTACTAGTTCCCATTTTTTTCCTACTTGAGACCTCCCAAATAGACATACCTTTGGTAGGAATTTTATCTCTTTTATTACCTTAAGAGGATCTGCAAGGACTGAAAAGAGGTAGAGGGGCACGACCTACAACATTGATCTCATGAGTATAAGTCTTCCAACCAAAGATATAAAGTGAAAGTTCCAACTAGTAAAATTATTCTCTAGCATGGTAAGAAGGTCCTCCCAGTAGGGAAAGCATTCTCAATTAATGGGTCCCTTGGGTAATTACAAGGGAGGACTCATCTCTAAAATCCTAATATCTTAACTATATTATTTTGAATGGCCCTATGGATATTGAAGAAGATGATGAGGTATTTTCTATTTTTCTATTTGAAATTAGAGAGGCGTCCATAATTTTTTTCAATTCCTTTACTTCCCTGGTATTAGTATAACCGAACAACATCCTATCATAGACAAATTTTATATGAGAGACAACATCAAAATTATGAGAGATGTGGATGCCTTTCAAAGAGCCTTGGTCTTTTTCTCTACTTAAACTTAGTCCTAGACCTTCTTCTATTATGATCAAAAGGAAAGGAGAGAGAGGGTACTATCCTTGCCTTATCTATATAGAGGGTTGAAGAGGGTGGATAGAGAACCATTTATGAGAATAGAAAAGAATGCCGAGGGTACCAAGTTTTTAATCTATCTTGTCCATTTGCTACAAAATCCAAAATCCAACAGTATATTTTCTATGAAACTCCAATAAAGTTTGTCAAAATCCTTGGACATATCCATCTTTATCATCGTGTATGGTTTCTTATTGACATTGAGAGAATGGTATTGACATGGAGAGAATGATTGACCCCGTGTGTCATAATAATTCAATCCAATATTTTCGTCCCTTCAATGTAGCATCCTTGTTCCTTGGAGGTTATTTGTACCATGACATGATTCAAATGATTAGCAATGACCTCGGTTATGATCTTATAGATTAACCTACATAGGGATATTGGTTGGAAATTTTTTCTATGTGAGATCCTTCTTCTTTGTGAACGAGGGTGTAAAAAATTACATTGAATGCTTGAAGGATGCCAACTAATCGTTGAGAATATTCCATAACTTCCTAAAAATATTTCCTTAGCATTGATCAACATGATTAAAATAAATATGATGTGAGCCCATCTGGACCTATGACTTTCCCGCGATCATTTCCTTGATTGTTTGCTCTACTTCCTCCATAGTTATTTCCTTCGTTAGAAATGATTTTTTCTAATCTGTCACAAGGTAAGGAATGTTATTGGTTATTGAATTTATGTCTATATCATGGTGTTTTCCCAACTCTGTCATTAAGACACTGAAATAGGAGCTCGACTCTCTCCTAATGTATTCATGGTATTTCCCCCCATGCTCGTTCTTTAGTGAGAGAATTATATTTGTAATTCTCATATCGATTATGAGTTGTGAAGAAATTTTGTTTCCTTATCTTCCTCCTATATCCAATTGATTCATGATTTTTGTTGCCAAATAAATTCCTCCTATTGATCCTTGGTATCTGGATATTTTTTCATATTTTCCTCTTGGATTCTTAGGTCCTCAATCCAATGGAATACTCCTTGTTTCTTGGAGTTTATTGCACAATGATGGGAAACATATGATTAGCAATGACCATGGTTATGATATTACAAATAACATTGCACAAGAAGATTGATATGAACTTGTCCAATGTGTGGGCTCCTTCTTCTTTGGGAATGAAGGTGAGAAAAGTTGTGTTGAAGGATTAAAGGACACCGCCTAACCATTGGAATTCTTCCATGATTTCCCATACTTATTTCCCAATAATTTATAAGAATGAATGAAAGAAATTTGATGTGAACCCATTTGAGCCATGGAATTTTACCACTACCATTTCCTTGGTTGCATGCTTAGTACTTTCTCTAGAGTTATTTCCTGTACTAAAAAGGATTTTTTCTCATCCATCATAAGATAAGGAATGTTATTGGTTATTGAATATGTTTCTATATGATGGTTTTCGTCTGGCTCAATCATTAAGTCACTAAAATACGATTGACTCTCTCTCAATGTCTTCATGGCCCTCCAACTTTTCCACACACTCGTTCATTAATGTGAGAATTATATTTCTATTTATCCTACTAATTATTGAGTTGTGAAAAAAATCTAGTGTTCTTATCTCCCTCCTATATCTAGTGGATTCTTGATTTAGGTAGCCAAAGAACTTCATGTTGTTAATCCACGTTGTCTAGATATTTTTGTATCCTTTCATCTTGGATTTGTAAGTCCTCAGTCCTACCTCCAACTATGATATCTTTTTTGATTACTTGAATTTTTTGTTCTATATTTCTTTTGGCTTCAAATATGTTTCCAAAGGCCTCTTTGTTCCAATTTTTTAATTTGATTTTTAGATTTTTTTAGTCTCTATTGAAAAACATACATTATTTATCTTGAAACTACTCCTACCTCATGTGACCAATCCTTTACGTTGCTTAGAAATTTTGAATGAGTGAGAAAAAAATTTCAAACAAAAATGGTTGTGCGTGTTGAGGGGTGTATATCATAATATATATTGTTCTGCTTGAGATTGATAGGCCAAAGATCTGATCAATTTTTCACCTCTATGGTTAGCCCTTTCCTTACAAAATGCTTCGAGAATAAAAATATGTCTACGCAGACTACAACTTGTTGACAACTACCACATTTGTTGTTCCACATATAAGATCCATTTCCTTTTTGAATGTCAACCATTTGGATCTCTTTGATCATAATTTTAAAGCATATACTATCCTCATCAAGTCGAGAAATTTCTCCTCACACTTCCTAAAAGGATATGATCAAATTGAAATCTTCTCCCAATATCTAAGATAGGTTTTGTAGGGTTTCCCTCAAGGCTTGAAGAGCACTTATAAAACCCTATTTTTGAGAGGGAATAGTGGGACTATAGTATACATTAAAAATAATCCCTCTTTCCTTTGATCTTATTTCTCTAAGTATTGTTATCACGAGTTTGTTTGAGGGGGTGATTCCCCATAGTATAAATTTTGTAGGATTCCACAGGATTTTCATACCCCACTAAAAAACATTATGAGTTGATTTCTTTAGCATCACAACGTTACCATATTTTCTTAGCTATAGAAATAATTTTTTCCTTGTCACATTTGGTTTCTTGAATTATGATTATTTTCATTTTTTCTTTCATTAGTTCAGATAAGTGCAAGATCTAGAATATTCATTGTCAGATTGCAAAAGTCAGGTAAAACATTATGGGTTATTCAGTTTTATCATTTATTTATGCATAAATGAATGAGGATTAATTAGAAACACTTATTCGTTGATTTGGAGGAGAAAAAATGGTGAACTTAGGGTTTCAGAGGTTTTGGTAAAGGAAGAAGAAGAAGCGCAATATCTCCCTGGTAGGGGAGAGGGAAGGTAGCCTTCTGGTAAGGAAGGAACTGTCCTACGAGATATCAGATCCTAGGACAATAAATAACCTGGGAAAAGGGTCATTAGAAGGGAAGTTGGAGAAAAAAATTCTTTCAAGGACATATTCAAAACTAGGCCCAAAAGCAAGGGCGAGGATTTCGAAATGGGGGGAGTAAGCTTGGGTCAAAACGACATAGACTAGACAATTCTGGAAGAATCAGACAAGGAAGAGAAAGGACAAAATAAAAAAAAAAAAGCGGATAAAGAATGGTTGCTTACCTAAGACTGTAGAGAACCTGAAGTACGAGGTCACCTCGAATGGAATAAGGCACTACATTCAAAGGATGAAATACCATGACCTGATTGGGAAATTTATGGGGATCTGGCCCTTGAAAAAATCCCTCCAGATCTAGATTAAAGCAATATGGAAAGTAAAAGGAAAAATAGACCTAGAACTTGGCTCTGAGGGCTTCTTAATAGTATTTTTCTCGGACTCGGCTGATAGAGAAAAGGTCTTTGAGGAAGGGCCTTATTTCTTCAACTCCGAAGGCTTGCACATGAGATATCATACATAACAATTTTCTCTAGAAAAAGAAACCTTCACAGAGGCACCGGTATGGATCGGGATGTATTCCCTCCCAAGAGAATTTTTGGAACTCGAGACCCTCAAAGGCATTGGCAACATGCTGGGATCCTTTGTCAAGATCTCAGATGTAACAAAGTCGGACATGCTTATCTCCTATGCTATAGTATGTGTTTACGTGAATGTAGTAGGGGCCTTACCAAAATCTATCATAGTCTCTTATCAAGACGATGAATGGACTCAATCCCTAGACTACGAACATATTCCTTTTAGATGTAGGAAATTTCACATCCATGGTCACCTATTCAAGGACTTCCCCCTTAATGTTCCTCCCCAAGGGACTCCGAGTAAGGAAGAAACAAATCCAGAGGGATTTACTAAGATCCCAAATAAACGAAAGGGAAGTTGAAGATAGCCTAAAAAACCAAGAACAACTCTGAACAAAAACTCGAGTAAAATCTTCCAAATCCTAGAAGGAGAACTGAGCGGAACCCCAGCTAAGGAAATTCTAAAGAAAACTAAGGCAACACAAAAGGAAACCATAAAACCTAAAGAGGATGAGACCAAGAGGTGTAAAATAGAGGAAGAACCAATGTAGAAAGGCCTTGAAGACACAGGAGTAAAGATGAAGGAAACCCTAGACTCTGGAGAAGAGTCGACAGAGGAATAAAATATGAACTCATCTCAATAAATGGAATTAGAGGAAACTGAGTTAGACATACCAAGGCTGAGGGAGATCCACAGCTCAGAAAAAATGAATAGCCTCACCATAGTTTAGATCAAAAGGCTTCAAAAAACCTAGAGATCAGGAAAGGTAAAGAAATGAATTCTGAATCTGAACCTCCCCCCTCATGGGTTATGGGGATCAATACCAACCCTCTAAAATCCCCCAAGAAATTCCCAGGAGAAGAAAAAAGAAGAGGTCGGAAACCCTACCGCCAAAATATAGAGGAAACAAAAGCTCTGATGGTAAATTCTAGACAAGTGATTTGTCTTCTGGACAACTACTTCCCCCCCCCCCTCCCCAACCCATAAGTTAATAATGAAAATCACATCCTGGAATATTAGAGGAATGAATATCTCTTCCAAACAAAGATTCCTCAAGTCTAAAATTTCCAGGTTAAAGGCAGACATAATCCTCCTTCAAGAGAAAAAATGTGACGAAGGAAATATAAGGAAAACAAAACAAAGAATCTGGCCAGGATGCGAAGCCATATGGATAGCAACAGAAGGAGCATCAAGTGTAATCTCCACTCTTTGGGACCCTGATCTCTTAGAAATGTAGGACTTTGCGTCTAGTTCTAGGCTTCTCACACTCCATTTTAAGTGTAAAGGATCTGGGGAAGAGGGCTACATCACTGACACCTATGACCCAAATACGCCACACTCGAAGAGGATTTTCATGGATGAGATCAATCTTCTAACAACTTTGATGATAAATCAATTTTGGATTCTCTGGGGGGACTTCAACATGATCACAAACCATTTGGAGAAGCAGGGAGGTCTCCACATGATTGATCAAGAGAGTAAAGTCTTTGGAGATCTCATAGAAAATGTCATCTTAGTCAACGTCCCTTCTAGGAATGGTATCTTTACTTGGAACAACAAAAGAGAAAAATATCATAGAATCACAGTCTTATTGGATAGATTTTTGCTCACAGAAAAGGCCTTCATAGACAAACAAGGGTTATTATCATAGTTTCTTACTTTTCAAGGTTCGTACCACTAGCCTATATCCTTGGAATGGGTTCCTGTGTGGAAACAAGGACCCACTCCTTTTAGTTGTGAGAAGTTCTGGTTAGATCACCCAGATTTCATGTCAAACCTGGAGCTTTGGTGGTCAGAAATGAGAGGCCTCCATGGTACCAAAATGTTCTAGTTTCAACAACGACTGAAACATATACGTTGATGTTTAATAAAATGGAACAAATAAGTCCTTGGGAATATCTTTGAAGAAAAAAAAAACTAGAAAAAAAAATGGAAGAGATTCAACATCAAGGTATTCAAGGTATTTTCTCCAATGACCTCGCAGAGAGAGAGGCCAAGATTAAGGAGGAACTAATACAAAGAGAGAAACGGGAAGATACCTTATGGAAAAAAAAATCCAGGATTCAATGGCTAAAAGAAGGGGATAAAAATACCAGGTTCTTTCATAACTCCTTAATACAAAGGCAGAGAAGAAATTGCATAGTGACAATCAAAGCCCTAGACGAAAGCACCAAAGTAAAGAAGGAGAAAATAGAGAATGGAATCCTTCACTATTTTCAAAACCTCCTCACGAAACCTGAGATCAACTGAGAAGAGGCAATCTCTAAAGTCCCCCGAGCTATCCCAAGGGTGGTCTAATCAGAGAAATCAATCGCTCTGCTCCGCCCGGTCTCCCTTGAAGAAGTGGAGGACATTGTGAAAAGTATGGCTTTAGGGAAATCCCCAAGCCTAGATGGTTTCATGCAAAAAAATTTCCAAGTAGGCTGGCATGTTCTAGGAAACACCATCTGGGAGGTGGTCGAAGAATCCCACTCTTCCAAAGGAATTCTTCAAGCTTTCAATGCTACCTTCCTTACTCTGATCTCGAAGATCAAAGGAGAAAAATCTCCAGATAAGTATCAACCCATTTCGTTAAGCAACATCATTTATAAAATTATATCTAAATTGGTAGCCACTAGGATGAAACCAATCCTCCCGCTAATCATCTCTCAAGAACATGGAGGATTTGTTGAAGGTAGACAAATTCTTGATGGCATCATAGTAGCTCATGAAAATATACAATCTCTCAAAATATCCAAAAATTTGGGTATGATGATTAAGCTGGACATGTCCAAAGTTTATGACAGGATGAACTGGGACTTCCTTAGGAAAATTCTCTTAGCTTTTGGTTTCGAAGAAGGATGGGTAACCTGGGTCATGAATCCGGTTACAACTTCTTTCTTCTCTATCTTGTTAAATGGATCCCCTAATAGAACCTTTAATGTATCGAGAGTAATGAGACAAGGCGATCCCTTATCCCCTTTCCTCTATATAATCTTGGTGGAAGAATTGGGTCAGAGCCTTTCGCAAGCCAAAAGAAAAGGCATGATCAAAGGGATACCCCTCATATAAGGGGAAGAGGCTTTGTCACACCTTTAGTTTGTGGATGACAATCTCCTAATGGGCTCCCCAACAGTCAAAGAAGCGTAGGGGTTTAAGTCAATTCTTGACCTCTTCAACTCAGCCTCGGGTACTGTTATAAACCAAGAAAAATACTGGCTCTTCTTTTTCAACACCCCCCCAAGTGTGGAAATACATTTACCCAATTTTCTAGGATTTCAAATATCTTCCCTCCCTGCTAAATATTTAAGATCCCACCTTCTCTCTAAAGCGCTCCACAACCCCTCTTGGGAGATCCTCTTGGCTAAAATGGAAGCAAAACTTCGAAGCTGCACTCACCTATCTATGTCCCTTCTAGGTCAAGTCCTTCTCTTAAATCCAGTCCTCTCGGCTCTCCCTATCTATAACTTCTCGATCCTAACAGCCCCGGTGAAGATCCTTCAGCAGATGAGGGCCCTCCATAGAAAGTTTCTCTAGGGTGGGTCCTCTAAAGATCCTAAATGGCCCTTAGTGGCTTGGCGGACCCTCTGTAGACCCAAATCTCAAGGGGGGATGGGTATCAGAGATCCCCTCTTGACTAGCTCTATGTTGGCCGCCAAAATATGGTGGCATTGGATCAAATCTCCTTCATTCCTTTAAGCCAGATTATGGAAGGGTAAATATACTCCTCTCATCCCTACCCAAAGCTTAATCTGAGTAGACAAAATCTAGACGGGCTCGATGATATGGAATAACGCTTGGAATAATTGACGGATGGTTCAATCTCATTGTTTTTGGGAAGTCCATAATGCAGCCTCGACTCTGTTTTTGGATGATGCATGGGAGAAAATCCCCATTTTAGGGGTTGAAGATAATTTTTGAGCCCTAAGAACCACCCTTGAAAGAGAAGGATGGGAAAGGATTCATCAATTCTAGCAAAACCCGCCCCTCTCTGTGAATAACCTCATGCACTCCTAGAAACCTCTAGAGGATTGGCCAGTTCTTTGGATAGAAGATCCCAAGGAATCACTCTCCAAAATTCTTCAAGAGAGACAGGTCAAGAGCAGAGAAGGGGAAGACATCATTCGATGGGGATTTAAAGGAAATGGAGAATTCAATGTCAAATCAACCTAGCAAATTTTGCAGGACATGGGCCCTCTTCCCATCAGAACCATTTGGAGTAAAATATGGTCCAAATCTCTTTGGCCCAAAATTTCAACCTTTTTATGGCTCGTAGATAACAGAAGAATACTCACTTGGGATCAAATCCTTAAAAAAGGGTTCTTTGGGCCATCCAGGTGCAGTTTATGTTGTGAGTTCAAAGAGACCCAATATCATCTCCTGAGAAAATTTAATTTCACGATGCAATTCTGGGACCAAGGATCCACCAAATTTTACAGAACAGACCTGCAAAGAGACAATGTTGTAGCCACTATAGAAATTTGGAGTGCTACCCCCTTCAACAATAGCCTCACTAATTGAGCTTGGAAAATCTTCCCAGGTATCCTCATGTGGAATGTATGGAAAGAAAGGAAATGGATAATTTTTAAAGACAAAACCCTTACCAAAAATCAACTTTGGGAGCTTATCAGCAGAAATATGACTGAATCCATTGCATCATCCTAGTGGATGGCTCAAGATCTCCAGGTCCAAGACCCCTAAATGGCCATCTTCATCAATTGGAAGCTGGGTCATTGCCTCAATTAGAAACCCCAAGTGAAAAAGATGGACAAAGCCTGGATTAGGGATTCATGGAGACCCCCTTAGAAAGGATTCATGAAACTAAACTTGATGGTTCTTCTAAAGGAAACTCGGGCCCTGTAGGGGCAGGTAGGGTCCTCAGGAACCACAAAGGAGAACCCCTCATTTTCTTTGCGACCAACCTAGGAGTTACTTCGAACAACGCAGCCGAGCTGGAGGGCCTCAGGAGAGGCATCAAAGTAGCAATAAACAGAGGATTTCCGGCCCTGGAAGTTGAAGGTGACTCCCTTCTAGTAATAAAAGGCCTCCAACAACTCATGAATGGGGCCAAAGCAAAGAGGATCTCTTAGAACTAGTGCCTAAGCTACAAATTCTTATTTCTTGGATCCATGGTAACGAACCTAAGGACCATCATCTCTGAGCCAATCAGAAGGAAAGACAACATGGTGGTCGATTTCTTGGCCAACATAGGTGTCACAATGCATGAGAAATTTAGGATTTGGCATCTAAGGGACCCACTGACATGTGGAATAGAATATCAAATCCAACGTAACTGCCAAGACCACATGACAACGTGGAGGGAAGCTACGCAACACATTGATCGAGACACTTTGGAGCAAGGTCCTCATCATGAAGTGTTTAAGGAGGACAAATGGCCCGGATCTGGAGTGACGTGCGTGGAATATGATAGGATGACCCTCCACATAGGGGCCTTGTACCCCGAGTCGGGAAGAGAATACAAATGACCTATGGGTAACACACACATAAATGAGGAGGCATTTAAAGTGAAGGACAAAGATGACGAAGATAATTTGGGAAAGGATAGGTCGACTATGGTTAACCCCCCATAATGAAGCGTATTAAAGAAGTTTGGACAAGCAGATCTTGCTTGAAAGGGAAATTTTTTTATCACATGAATAAGTGGCCGCATGCTGCAAAAAATCCTGGCAATCCAGAGGAGAAGGGTCGATATCTTAATCACCTTCCCTGCCATCATAGATATTGGTGAGAAATTCTACCAAGTACGAAACACAATCTAGGAGAACTAGGATGTAGATTCAATGATGAGGCCCACAACCATAAATACAAGGCATGTCGGAAAAGTATCTCACTATTCTCTCTCTACTGCTATATTTCGGCTCTCCTATGGACGACCCTCAATCTAGGTATCAGAATTGGTCGAAGGAGAAATATAGCTCACCGCTGGAAAAAAAATCCGAAGCGGGGGAAACCCGGACGTCATGACAATGAAGCCTCAACCTCGAGGGGCCACAATCATCTCTCCATAGCAGAAAAGGAATCCTGTGTAGCTGAGGAACACTTTTGGGTGCAATGTGAGATGAAAGAGATTTAGGCCGGAACACAATTGAAGGCAAAGTTATGACCAGAAGAAGGAAAATCATGGAGGATGAAATAATCCAAGAAGCGACTCGATGGGTCATCGACCCTGGTAACCCTCGAACTAGAGACAAAAAGAATTTTTGAATGGTAAAAGGCTACTGGATGACCAAAGAGATGGTGGCCCAAGTGGTCAATGAAACCCATCAACAAAACTCAGAAATTCTTTAGGCAATTCACATTATAGAGAGGAAGTTTGAACTTTTTTGTCGAGCCCAACATGGCATTAAGTTTAGGTTCATCCAGCCAGAGTAGAGCCCATCCAACAAGGAGAAATCTATGTAGAGTGACTCCCCTCCCCCCGAGATCTATTCTCATACCCATTCAGATAGAGGACGGTGAGGATCAGACCCAGAAGGATACGACCTTCCCTGGGCGGGAGAACCAACACCACATGAAGCATGAACCTAGGAATCATTCCGGACTAGACCAGAGCCAGATGCAGAGGGCACCAGGTTCTTATTAGGGATCTTCTAGCCTGATGATTTTGTTGTTTTTTTTTCTAGGTTAGACCGTGCTTGCATGACATCTGTTAATGGCCCTTCCTTTATGTTTTCAAGATATAGTCTAGGTCTCATCTAGATTTTAGATCGAAATCTCTCTCGACGTTGGTCTCATTTAGTCCTTTTGTGAACTATGAAAGAACAATGAACATCTCTGGAAGTATTGTGACATGGTTTAGGGGTCTATTTTCCCTTTGAGGCAAACCCCCTTGGCCAAATCTTTCTGTACATTATTTTGTGATATAATAGAAGTCCCTTGTTTTAGCTTAAAAAAAAATTAGAAACACGTATTCATGTTGCAATTTCTATTATGTTACAATTATGTGGTATGTGTAAAAATATTATCACAATTACTATGATGTTTTAATCACAATCATTAAATGGAGAAAATTGTTGGCATGGTATGAGACTGTAGGAATTTGTTTATCTAAGGTCTTGATATTTTATATATTGGTTCATCAAAATGAAATTAAAAGAGCTATTTAGTGTGTTGGATTTTTAGGTGAAAAATTGTGGTACTACACATGAGTGTTAAACTATAAATTGTTAGATTTTAATCACAATTTGTACATATTTCTATATTTATGTAGATTTGGTTGGCAAACTAAAACTGTAGATCAAATTTCATCCAAAAAAACAAGTTTAAAAAGTAGTTTCCAAATATAAGAGTTTATTTTATTTACCATCAACCATCATGACAACATATATAGAGAGACATACTCATCTTTAAATGCGAGGTAATAGAAAATGTTTGACAATAAAGGTTTTTATCACCTAGCCATAGGTATTCTTGCTTGAATATCAAACCTGAACTACAACTATGATGTGACAAGCGAATATGGAAAATATTTTATTATGAGACTTTCTCATACATATACCTAGTAGTCCTAGCCTTGAGGTCATTACAATGTGGTCTATTTTGTATAGAGTATTCTGATTTGTCCTAAGGATTTGGGAATAATGACTATTTTCCTTGATTTTGTTTATGGGTGCAATATTTACCTCGAGAGATATGCATAGGAGTTTATGGGTGCAAATTTCCCTAGAGAGATGCATGTAGGGGTTGATGGACACAACTATTCCCTTGAAATTTATGTGCATGGTGTATAAATAAAGTAAAAATTTGCACATACCCCCTTGACTTGGTCAAAGTTGATTAAAGTGTGTCCCAAACTTGATTTAGTCCACTTTGATCGTTGTTGAGGTGCCCAAAGTGCATATTTCTCATGATTATTCTAGATTGTGAATCCTTTCTTCATGTAAAAATCCTAGAAGAATCAAGAAGCCTATAAAAATGCCTCCTTCCCATGTGATTGATTGCTTTTTATTTGAGAGAATTTGATCTATCTTTTGGATTGAGATCAGATTTTGGATTGGTCTTGAGAGATGAGAGATATTGGATTGGTTTTCCTCTTACACAAAGGAATGCCCAATTTTCTCTTTTATATCCATTTTCCCAATTTGCTTGTGGAGGTTTGGGGAGGACCATTGGAAGACATCTTTGAAGACTATTGGATGTCATGTGAGATTCTTCATGATAAAAGAATAATGGGAGAAAGAGCTTCAATCTTATAGAGTAGGAAGGTTTTTTTTCTTGTATTGTGTGCAATATTCTTGGAGCTAATACCTCACTTTCTTTCTCATCCATTGAACCTTGGAAGATCCATAAAGGATCCTAAGCTACAAGTTCATCGAGCTTCCCTTCTTTACTAAAAATCTAGTTTCTTCTTGCTTGCTAGTTGAGCGAAATAAAACATATTTTCTTTATTACCATCCTTATAATCAACTAGTGGATATCAAGTGATTCACCTATGTGAAAAATCTCATCAACAAAATCCATAAGCTTCTTCTCAAGAATTTCAACAATGAGCTCAAAACCCTTTCTATCCTATGTGTTTGTACTAGTACAAGAGTGAGCACCAATGCTAACACATTGCCAACCTACTTGCTAAACATAATACGAGCAATAACAACTTCAATCCTCAACAAGAGGCATTATTTAAATAATCAATTGTTATCCTACCAAAACATACTCGCTAGTACAAACCTTCTTACCAACCTTGCTAGAACAAGTAATCCTCTTCCTTACTATAATAATGACCTACTCATTAGGGAAGAAGATGTGCCACTCAAATGACACTCACAACAAGATTTCCATCTTAATCATTCACTATTATCTATACAATAAATCCACACACAACAAAATCCCTATAACTAAATTCATTTATATACAAGTTCATATACAACATCATGGACACAAAAGTTCAACTCAAAACACAAATCCTCATTTATTCTCCTTCACTTCATGAGTTTCACCTAGTCATTACCTAAAATATCAAAAAACCCTCCTAGATCTAGATATAGAAAGAAGAATATATATACTTGAAAAAGATTGACTGGTCAACATTTCATATCCATAAAATGAAGTATCAGTTCTATCCTCTTGGTAGTATTATATATTATCATTTTCTTAAGAAAATATTAAATATAAGCCACTTTTAATAATACAAATTTAAATTTAAAGATATAATTTAATTAAACATCAGGTTAATGTGTGAGATTTTCTTATATAAACAAGGGTTGTGTGGCAACGAAGTCTCGACCAATTGAGAAATATATGTTGAATAATGAAACTTAATACAACTAAATGCATATACTTCACACAGATATTAAAGCTTTCCATCTCTATATTTTATATTGTGCATCTATTAAAGCTTATCATATTTGAGAATATGCTTGCATATAAAAATGTTAAGCCATAAACTGTAAATATTAAAGCTTGTCATGCCCCTATTTAAATAAACAACAATATTAAATAGGGAAACAACAAGGGACATGGTTGTCGGAAACACCCTTCAAATTGGAACATGGTCTACATTTGGGCCATAACAAAACCATTAAAATAAAATAATATGACTAATATTGAAATAAATATAAACAAGATCTCGTTAAACTTGAACGAGAGAGTTAAAAGGCGAGACAAGGAATGAGCAATACCGAGGAACGAGCTCTAGCTATATTTCATAGTCTAGAATGTTTTTCCCATAGTTAATTTGCTTCTACTAACTATGAGACTAAGTTTTGTTGTTGTGTGGGGTTGTGCGGGGGATACACCTATGCGAAGGTGAGGAAGCTATACTTTTGTTGTTATGCATACATGTATAGCTTATGCACCTCCTCACATTTATATCTTATTTTAAAATAAAATAATATGACTAATATTGAAATAAATATAAACAATGAAAAAATATATTATGACATTAGAAGCACTTTAATTTGAAAAAATTCACACTTTTACATGACAATATGTGGTAAAAACAAATCCTTTTATGTTCAGCAGAGAAATGAATTTCCTTTCTGGTTAATAAAAGTAATGTACATGTAATGGGTCCCATAATTAAGTGTCTCTTTGCTTGGATTTACATTGAAATGCATAGGTATTGGAAGATTCGATACCTTACAATTAACACAACCCTAGTGATAGTGTAAAATGAGTAGAAGAATAAAATGTATTAAATAAATAAAAATATTTGCCCGTAGTGATTGTGTAAAATGAGTAGAAGAATAAAATATATAAAGTAAATAAAAATATTATGATATTAAAATATCTTGTTAAACTTGAACGAGATAGATAAAAGGCAAGGCAAGGAAACAAGCATAACTTTCCCACCTCCACACAGGTGTATCCCCCACACAACAACACTTAGTCTAATAGTTATCAATGTTATCAATGCATAACAATATTATATTATTGATGACATTGATAACTATTTGAATTGTGGAGTTGTGGTACTGTATGAAATCAAATTATTGCCCATGGCCAATCCTTTTTGGAGGTTTTTGGATCCAAAAACCCAGAGTTAGATGCACTTGTTTGTGAAGCTACATTGCCTCCATTGTTGAAAACTTGATTTATGCCAATGTTTGAATTTCTGCCACTAGGAATAGAAGAAATATTGAGAACTTGAGTTAATAAGAATCTGAGTTAAAAGTTATTTATGGAGGGGAACTACACTCTTTACCATTTTACATATTATGTAATACAAACACTCTTTACCATTTTACATATTAAGAACTACCATTGAAATAAGAATCTGAGTTAAAAGTTATTTATGAAGGGAAACTACATTGTTTACCATGTTCCATATTAAGTAATACCATTAAAATTCATGAGACTTAAAGTTATTTGCAGAG
>SNQJ01S0033589.1:108482-122205 GCA_010110895.2 Picea sitchensis | reverse complement strand
CCCCCTTGTTTGTGGGACAAGGGACCCCCTCCATGCAACAATTTGACTATTAAAGTCTACGAAGGTATACATACTCTACCCCCCTTTGGATTTGAACTTGTGACCTCATAGGAGGAAACACATGTTCTTAACCATTAGGCCCACTCAAGTTGTGTGCTTGTGTGCTTGTGTGTGTGTGTGTGTGTGTATGTAAAGTTGATATACAAATATTTTACTTAAGGTGGAAATTGAAATATTTTATTTATGACGACATTGAAATATTTTTTTATTAGTAATATTTTTTTAAATACCACCTGTCAACTCCATGTTGAGCACAGAAAGAATCACACATCTCCTTCATACTCAGCTGTAGAAAACACCTCTCACTCCTTTTTTTTTTAAATACTACGTGTCAACTCCATGTTGAGCACATAAGGAATAACATATCTCCATCATACTAGGATTTAGAAAGCATATCTTGGTGCATTTATTTAAATACCACATGTCAACTCCATGTTGAACTTGAAAGGAATTACACATCTCCCTCATATTAAGCTATAGAAAGCACCTCTCAGTGCAATAATTCTTTGAAAAAGTATTTTGTTTTATGTGATTAATTGAAATCAGCTCCATAAATAGATACGCTAATAAACTTTATGACATTTTCATATTGTTGGAGACATGAGTGATGTAGATAAAACATAAATACTAATAAAAGCATGTGGTACATGTGGTATATGGTTGCCTCATAGAAAAGGGGAAATATGTGATGTAAGAAGTGGTAAGTTAATGGGCAACCACATGATAAGGATTATTAAAGTTGTAGTTTAAATGTTTTAAGAATTTATTTATTTTTATTATTCAAAATAATGTGAAGGGATTTTTTTTTTTAGTTTGAAATAAGTATAATTACAAATATTAAATGCCAACATTGTATAATATTCTAGTTATAATAGAGGTATTTGAGGGTGTGAAATTTATTTTTGCATTTAAAATAACAATTTTATCAATCCAAAATTATAATTTTGACAAAGATCATAAAGTCCCATTTAGATTTCTTACTTAAAACATACTACATATAAATAATAAATAATAAATATTTAATTATACGATGTTGTATAGTTTAAAATTACAAAGGTAATGTATATATATTTTCTATTAAAATAATAAAATTGTTAAATACAGAAAATCCCTTATTAGTATGAGACTATAGCAATCGATTTTGTGTTGAACGCTAATTAGTTTTTGCATTGACCAAAAATCTATCGTTTTTTCCATAGTTGAACTTTGTTTCAAGTGATTCAATTTTTTTTGTTGGCTTATGATTGGTCCTTCAAAACAACATCTTATTGCCGGGATGATGATGGGAATTTAATACGCCATTTAATTCGACGCGTTTAGCGGATGGTTGGAACATGTGCATGTATGGGTGTGGGACGGGTGCATGTAGGAGTGCAGACATAGTGCATGTACGAGTCTTAAAGTGGTGCATATACGAGTCTCATAGTTCTTGGTTTCCAAAGCTTGCTACTATCGGTTTCCAAAGCTTGTTACTGTGTCAGTGGGTAATTGGGGACATTTAAAGCTATGGGCCAGACTATTTTTTTTTTCGTTTTTATAGCTGATTTTTTATATTTTATAACTAAAATAAATAACACAAATTTCATGTTTTTTTCCATAGTTCAACTTTGTTGCAAACAATTCAATTTTTTTTCATGGCTTCTAATTGGTCCTTCAAAACAACATCTTATTTCCAGGTTGAAGACGGGAATTTAATACACAATTCAATTCCACATGTTTAGTGGATGGTTAGAACATGTGCATGTACGAGTGAGGAACCAATGCATGTACAGGTGTGGGATGAGTGCATGTATTATTTTTTAATTTTTAATATAGATGTGAGATTTGTTGTATTTGAGTTTGATAAATATAATGATCTTGTGTTGAGAATGTTCTATACATTGACGCATTATTGGCCATCCCACCAAGAGAAACCAAGGTGCAATACATAAATAAACACGTAATAATACTCACAATTTTGGAATAATTTAATAGAACAACAAACTCATCTTATTGTAAATTTATAATATATTGTAATTTTATAATATATATAAAATTTGGTGACTGTCATGATACGTTTAGAGGGGAGTGATGGTGGTTGGGGTACAAGGGAAGCCCCATCAAAACAAAACAAAATCCCCACCTCAAAACAATAATACATTTTCAAGGACATATATTTATAGTGTTGTGCAATCCCCATTGTTGAAGGTTCAAGCTCCAAATATTATAGTCATTTTCTGCACATAAGTTTTGGATATTAGCATTTACAGCTGTATTCTCTGGTAATGTTCTAATTCTTCTCTCATTTTGGTACCTTGACAACCATGGTCGATAGCTTAAACGTTAGAGATTTTGCGTGTTAGGGTTTTTATTTTGGATTTTTTATCATAAATGATGCATTTAAGGGCTTTTAAGATGGTCGATACAAAGGGAAGATTGACTTTATATATTCAGTCCCAAGCGACATCTTTTGAAGAATTATTTAATTTAAGTATCTTTGATTCAACTCTAAGGTTTTTGTTTGCATTATGCACAGATACATCATGGAGTCGATGGATTTGAATGGTTTCCTTTCTGGTCTCGGTGGACTCACCGACGAATGTTGTGAAATGCATGTTTTTTTTTTTTTAACTAGAAGAAAAGCATTGAGTCTTATAACGTTGCTAGTGCCTCTTAAACGTATTATTTATGGTGTTCTGGTTTACTTTTCCAAGTTTTTATTTTACGATTTGGTTGTTTGTCGTTGTTGGCATGATTGCCAAAGGTGAATCTTGAGGTTGTTTCGACAAAGACCAATGACTGCCAAGTTGAGCTTCGGGGGAAAATTTGGAGCTTTTTGTAGCATAGAAATTTTCAAGAAGACATGTGTAGATATTTGGGTTGGTCATGACCATGGAGGAATAATGAGGGCTTATTTATTGCAAGTTTTAGTTTTGGTAGTTGGTATAAACTTTAGAATCAAATCTCATTCGTCATTGGATTGTTGGGATACATTGGGGTTTAGACAATTTGGCATCTGCATACTTGACGGGGCCTATTCCAGAGTGGAGAATAGTCTATCTTGTGATAAATAATCTGCATATTACTCAAACTAAAACATGCCATAGAGTAAATAATATCTTAATTTTTTCCTCCAAATTGTGTATTTTGCCAAATGATGTAAATTAACCACCCCCCCCCACACACATATATACATATAACCATTTCATTTTGGGCTCTACATAGAGTTTTAAAAATAAATCAATAATCATGTAGCTTCCTAAATATTGGAATATGTTTCGACCTCATACACTTGTGTTGTGAAGTGTGTTCGTTTATTTAGTTATTTATTTTTCTCTGTTTTTGTACATCTGAGCTCTTACAATCCTAATCACGAGAATTTCCCAACCAACCTCCTTGTTGCTATTAGTATTTGCACCAATCACATATGTGCCTCTGAAAAATTATCCACATTAAGCCACTATATTGAATGTGAGCTTCAAGCAAGCGTACTTCATATAGTTACATTCTTGTACACTACCTTACACTCTCCTCTTCAAACACAGTTGTTGTTGACAAGTTTAATGAGAATTGGATTCCAAATGTTAATTCCTCTCTTGGATTCTATTTTTTTAATGGTATTATTAATATAGAAACATGGTAAACAGAGTGGTTTTACTCCACAAATAACTTTTAACTCATCTGGCGGATTTTTTTATAATATTACTTAATATAGAACATGGTAAACAACGTAGTTAATATAAAATATGGTAAACAACGTAGTTTTTCCTCTGCAAACGACTTTAACTCCTCTGATCGATTCTTATTTTTAATGGTATTACTTAATATGGAACATGGTAAATTCAAATAACTTTTAATTCAGATTCTTATTTGTAATGGTATTACTTAATATAGAACATGGTAAACAACATAGTTTTTTCCTCTGCAAATAACTTTAAGTCTCATGAATTTTAATGGTATTACTTAATATGGAACATGGTAAACAATGTAGTTTCCCTTCATAAATAACTTTTAACTCAGATTCTTATTTCAATGGTAGTTCTTAATATGTAAAATGGTAAAGAGTGTTTGTATTACATAATATGTAAAATGGTAAAGAGTGTAGTTCCCCTCCATAAATAACTTTTAACTCAGATTCTTATTAACTCAAGTTCTCAATATTTCTTCTATTCCTAGTGGCAGAAATTCAAACATTGGCATAAATCAAGTTTTCAACAATGGAGGCAATGTAGCTTCACAAACAAGTGCATCTAACTCTGGGTTTTTGGATCCAAAAACCTCCAAAAAGGATTGGCCATGGGCAATAATTTGATTTCATACAGTACCACAACTCCACAATTCAAATAGTTATCAATGTCATCAATAATATAATATTGTTATGCATTGATAACATTGATAACTATTAGACTAAGTGTTGTTGTGTGGGGGATACACCTGTGTGGAGGTGGGAAAGTTATGCTTGTTTCCTTGCCTTGCCTTTTATCTATCTCGTTCAAGTTTAACAAGATATTTTAATATCATAATATTTTTATTTACTTTATATATTTTATTCTTCTACTCATTTTACACAATCACTACGGGCAAATATTTTTATTTATTTAATACATTTTATTCTTCTACTCATTTTACACTATCACTAGGGTTGTGTTAATTGTAAGGTATCGAATCTTCCAATACCTATGCATTTCAATGTAAATCCAAGCAAAGAGACACTTAATTATGGGACCCATTACATGTACATTACTTTTATTAACCAGAAAGGAAATTCATTTCTCTGCTGAACATAAAAGGATTTGTTTTTACCACATATTGTCATGTAAAAGTGTGAATTTTTTCAAATTAAAGTGCTTCTAATGTCATAATATATTTTTTCATTGTTTATATTTATTTCAATATTAGTCATATTATTTTATTTTAAAATAAGATATAAATGTGAGGAGGTGCATAAGCTATACATGTATGCATAACAACAAAAGTATAGCTTCCTCACCTTCGCATAGGTGTATCCCCCGCACAACCCCACACAACAACAAAACTTAGTCTCATAGTTAGTAGAAGCAAATTAACTATGGGAAAAACATTCTAGACTATGAAATATAGCTAGAGCTCGTTCCTCGGTATTGCTCATTCCTTGTCTCGCCTTTTAACTCTCTCGTTCAAGTTTAACGAGATCTTGTTTATATTTATTTCAATATTAGTCATATTATTTTATTTTAATGGTTTTGTTATGGCCCAAATGTAGACCATGTTCCAATTTGAAGGGTGTTTCCGACAACCATGTCCCTTGTTGTTTCCCTATTTAATATTGTTGTTTATTTAAATAGGGGCATGACAAGCTTTAATATTTACAGTTTATGGCTTAACATTTTTATATGCAAGCATATTCTCAAATATGATAAGCTTTAATAGATGCACAATATAAAATATAGAGATGGAAAGCTTTAATATCTGTGTGAAGTATATGCATTTAGTTGTATTAAGTTTCATTATTCAACATATATTTCTCAATTGGTCGAGACTTCGTTGCCACACAACCCTTGTTTATATAAGAAAATCTCACACATTAACCTGATGTTTAATTAAATTATATCTTTAAATTTAAATTTGTATTATTAAAAGTGGCTTATATTTAATATTTTCTTAAGAAAATGATAATATATAATACTACCAAGAGGATAGAACTGATACTTCATTTTATGGATATGAAATGTTGACCAGTCAATCTTTTTCAAGTATATATATTCTTCTTTCTATATCTAGATCTAGGAGGGTTTTTTGATATTTTAGGTAATGACTAGGTGAAACTCATGAAGTGAAGGAGAATAAATGAGGATTTGTGTTTTGAGTTGAACTTTTGTGTCCATGATGTTGTATATGAACTTGTATATAAATGAATTTAGTTATAGGGATTTTGTTGTGTGTGGATTTATTGTATAGATAATAGTGAATGATTAAGATGGAAATCTTGTTGTGAGTGTCATTTGAGTGGCACATCTTCTTCCCTAATGAGTAGGTCATTATTATAGTAAGGAAGAGGATTACTTGTTCTAGCAAGGTTGGTAAGAAGGTTTGTACTAGCGAGTATGTTTTGGTAGGATAACAATTGATTATTTAAATAATGCCTCTTGTTGAGGATTGAAGTTGTTATTGCTCGTATTATGTTTAGCAAGTAGGTTGGCAATGTGTTAGCATTGGTGCTCACTCTTGTACTAGTACAAACACATAGGATAGAAAGGGTTTTGAGCTCATTGTTGAAATTCTTGAGAAGAAGCTTATGGATTTTGTTGATGAGATTTTTCACATAGGTGAATCACTTGATATCCACTAGTTGATTATAAGGATGGTAATAAAGAAAATATGTTTTATTTCGCTCAACTAGCAAGCAAGAAGAAACTAGATTTTTAGTAAAGAAGGGAAGCTCGATGAACTTGTAGCTTAGGATCCTTTATGGATCTTCCAAGGTTCAATGGATGAGAAAGAAAGTGAGGTATTAGCTCCAAGAATATTGCACACAATACAAGAAAAAAAACCTTCCTACTCTATAAGATTGAAGCTCTTTCTCCCATTATTCTTTTATCATGAAGAATCTCACATGACATCCAATAGTCTTCAAAGATGTCTTCCAATGGTCCTCCCCAAACCTCCACAAGCAAATTGGGAAAATGGATATAAAAGAGAAAATTGGGCATTCCTTTGTGTAAGAGGAAAACCAATCCAATATCTCTCATCTCTCAAGACCAATCCAAAATCTGATCTCAATCCAAAAGATAGATCAAATTCTCTCAAATAAAAAGCAATCAATCACATGGGAAGGAGGCATTTTTATAGGCTTCTTGATTCTTCTAGGATTTTTACATGAAGAAAGGATTCACAATCTAGAATAATCATGAGAAATATGCACTTTGGGCACCTCAACAACGATCAAAGTGGACTAAATCAAGTTTGGGACACACTTTAATCAACTTTGACCAAGTCAAGGGGGTATGTGCAAATTTTTACTTTATTTATACACCATGCACATAAATTTCAAGGGAATAGTTGTGTCCATCAACCCCTACATGCATCTCTCTAGGGAAATTTGCACCCATAAACTCCTATGCATATCTCTCGAGGTAAATATTGCACCCATAAACAAAATCAAGGAAAATAGTCATTATTCCCAAATCCTTAGGACAAATCAGAATACTCTATACAAAATAGACCACATTGTAATGACCTCAAGGCTAGGACTACTAGGTATATGTATGAGAAAGTCTCATAATAAAATATTTTCCATATCTGCTTGTCACATCATAGTTGTAGTTCAGGTTTGATATTCAAGCAAGAACACCTAAGGCTAGGTGATAAAAACCTTTATTATCAAACATTTTCTATTACCTCGCAATTAAAGATGAGTATGTCTCTCTATATATGTTGTCATGATGGTTGATGGTAAATAAAATGAACTCTTATATTTGGAAACTACTTTTTAAACTTGTTTTTTTGGATGAAATTTGATCTACAGTTTTAGTTTGCCAACCAAATCTACATAACTATAGAAATATGTACAAATTGTGATTAAAATATAACAATTTATAGTTTAACACTCATGTGTAGTACCACAAATTTTCACCAAAAAATCCAACACACTAAATAGCTCTTTTAATTTCATTTTGATGAACCAATATATAAAATATCAAGATCTTAGAGAAACAAATTCCTACAGTCTCATACCATGCCAACAATTTTCTCCATTTAATGATTGTGATTAAAACATCACAGTAATCGTGACAATATTTTTACACATACCACATAATTGTAACATAATAGAAATTACAACATGAATACGTGTTTCTAATTTTTTTTTTAAGCTAAAACAAGGGACTTCTATTATATCACAGAATAATGTACAAAAAGATTTGGCCAGGGGGGTTTGCCTCAAAGGGAAACTAGACCCCTAAACCATGTCACAATACTTCCATAGATGTTCATTGTGCTTTCATAGTTCACAAAAGGACTAAATGAGACCAACGACGAGAGAGATTTCGACCGAAAATCTAGATGAGACCTAGACTATATCTTGAAAACATAAAGGAGGGGCCATTAACAGACGTCCCTCAAGCACGGTCTAACCTAGAAAAAAAAATAAAAATCATCAGGCTATAAGAGCCCTAATAAGAACCTAGTGCCCTCTGCATCAAGCTCTGGTCTAGTCTGGAACGACTCCTGGGTTCATGCTTCATGTGGTGTTGGTTCTCCCGCCAACGGAAGGTCATATCCTTCTGGGTCTGATCCTCACTGTCCTCTATCTGAATGGGTNTGGGGGGGGGGAGTCACGCTACATAGATTTCTCCTTGCTGGATGGGCTCTGCTCTGGCTGGTTGAACCTAAAATTAATGCCATGTTGGGCTCAACAAAAAAGTTCAAACTTCTTCTCTAGAATGTGAATTGCCTAAAGAATTTCTGAGTTTTGTTGATGGGTTTCATTGACCACTTGGGCCACCATCTCTTTGGTCATCCAGTAGCCTTTTACCATTCAAAAATAATTTTTGTCTCTAGTTAGAGGGTTACCAAGGTCGACGACCCATCGAGTCGCTTCTTGGATTATTTCATCGTCCATGATTTTCCTTCTTCTGGTCATAACTTTGACTTCAATTATGTTCCGGCCTAAATCTCTTTTGTCTCACATTGCACCCAAAAGTGTTCCTGAGCTACACAGGATTCCTTTTTTGCTATGGAGAGATTATTTTGGCCCCTCGAGTTTGAGGCTTCATTGTTGCGATGTCCGGGTTTCCCCCACTTCGGCTTTTTTTTCCAGCGGCAAGCTATATTTCTCCTTCGACCAATTATGATACCTAGACTAAGGGTCGTCCATAGAAGAGCCGAAATAGCAGTAGAGAGAGAATAGTGAGATACTTTTCTGACATGCCTTGTATTTATGGTTGTGGGCCTCATCATTGAATCTACATCCTAGTTCTCTTGGATTGTGTTTCATACTTGGTAGAATTTCTCACCAATATCTATGATGGCAGGGAAGGTGATTAAGACATTGACCCTTCTCCTATGGATTGCCAAGATTTTCTGCAGCATGCGACCACTTATTCATGTGATAAACAAATTTCCCTTTCAAGCAAGCTCTGCTTGTCCAAACTTCTTTAATACGCTTCATTATGGGGGGTTAACCACAGTCTACCTATCCTTGCCCAAATTATCTTCGTCATCCTTGTCCTTCACTTTAAATGCCTCCTCATTTATGTGTGTGTTACCCATAGGTCGTTTGTATTCTCTTCCCGGCTCGGGGTACAGGGCCACTATGTGGAGGGTCATCCTATCATATTCCACGCATGTCACTCCAGATCCGGGCCATTTGTCCTCCTTAAACACTTCATGATGAGGACCTTGCTCCAACGTGTCTCGATCGATGTGTTGCGTAGCTTCCCTCCACGTTGTCATGTCATCTTGGCAGTTACGTTGGATCTGATCTTCTATTCCACATGTCAGTGGGTCCCCTAGATGTTAGATCCTAAATTTCTCTTGCATTGTGACACCTATGTTGGCCAAGAAATCGACCACCATGTTGTCTTTCCTTCTGATTGGCTCGGAGACGATGGTCCTTAGGATCGTTACCATGGATTCAATAACTGAGAATCTATATCTTAGGCACTAGTCCTAAGAGATCCTCTCTGCTTTGGCCCCATTCATGAGTTGTTGGAGGCCTTTTATTACTAGAAGGGAGTCCCCTTCAACTTCCAGGGCCGAAAATCCTCTGTCTATTGCTACTTTGATGCCTCTCCTGAGGCCCTCCATCTTGACTACATTGTTCGAAGTAACTCCTAGGTTGGTCACAAATAAAATGAGGGGTTCTCCTTTGTGGTTCCTGAAGACCCTTCCTGCCCCTACTGGGCATGGGTTTCCTTTAGAAGAACCATCAAGTTTAGCTTGATGAATCCTTTCTAAGGGGGTCTCCATGAATCCCTAATCTCGGCTTTGTCCATCTTTTTCACTTGGGGTTTCTAATTGAGGCAATGACCCAGCTTCCAATTGATGAAGATGGCCATTTAGGGGTCTTGGACCTGGATATATTGAGCCATACACTAGGATGATGCAATGGATTCAATCATATTTCTACTGATAAGCTCCCAAAGTTGATTTTTAGTAAGGGTTTTGTCTTTAAAAATGATCCATTTCCTTTATTTCCATACATTCCACATGAGGATACCTGGGAAGATTTCCCAAGTTCAGTTGGTGAGGCTATTGTTGAAGGGGGTAGCACTCCAAAGTTATATAGTGGCTACAACATTGTCTCTTTGCAGGTCTGTTCTGTAAAAGTTGGTGGATCCTTGGTCCCAGAATTGCATCGTGAAATTACATTTTCTCAGGAGATGATATTGGGTTTCTTTGAACTCATAACATAGACTACACCTCGATGGCCCAAAGAACCCTTTTTTAAGGAGTCGATCCCAGTGAGTATTCTTTTGTTATCTACCAGCCATAAAAGGTTGAAATTTTGGGCCAAAGAGATTTGGACCATATTTTACTCCAAATGGTTCTGATGGGAAGAGGGCCTGTGTCCTGCAAAATTTGCTAGGTTGATTTGACATTGAATTCTCCATTTCCTTGAAATCCCCATCGAATGATGTCTTCCCCTTCTCTTCTCTTGACCTATCTCTCTTGAAGAATTTTGGAGAGTGATTCCTTGGTATCTTCTATCCAAAGAACTGACCAATCCTCTAGAGGTTTCTAGGAGTGCATGAGGCTATTCACAGAGAGGGAAGGGTTTTGCCAGAATTGGTGAATCCTTTCCCATCCTTCTCTTTCAAGGGTGGTTCTTAGGGCTCGAAAATTATCTTCAACCCCTAAAATGGGTATTTTCTCCCATGCATCGTCCAAAAACAGGGTCGAGGCTCCATTATGGACTTCCCAAAAACAATGAGATTGAACCATCCGTCAATTATTCCAAGCGTTATTCCATATCACCGAGCCCGTCTGGATTATGTCTGCTCAGATTAAGCTTTGGGTAGGGATGAGAGGAGTATATTTACCCTTCCATAATTTGGCCCAAAGGGATGAAGGGGATTTGATCCAATGCCACCATATTTTGGCGGCCAACATAGAGCTAGTCAAGAGGGGATCTCTGATACCCAACCCCCCTTGAGATTTGGGTCTACATAGGGTCCACCAAGCCACTAAGGGCCATTTAGGATCTTTAGAGGACCCACCCTAGAGAAACTTTCTATGGAGGGCTCTCATCTGCTGAAGGATCTTCACCGAGGCTGTTAGGATCAAGAAGTTATAGATAGGGAGAGTTGAGAGGACTGGATTTAAGAGAAGGACTTGACCTAGAAGGGACATAGATCGATGAGTCCAACTTCGAAGTTTTGCTTCCATTTTAGCCAAGAGGAGCTCCCAGGAGGGGTTGTGGAGCGCTTTAGAAAGAAGGTGGGCTCCTAAATATTTAGCAGGGAGGGAAGATATTTGAAAGCCTAGAAAATTGGGTAAATGTATTTGCACACTTGGGGGGGTGCTGAAAAAAAAGAGCCAGTATTTTTCTTGGTTTATAACAGTACCCGAGGTTGAGTTGAAGAGGTCAAGAATTGACTTAAACCCCTACGCTTCTTTGACCGTTGGGGATCCCATTAGGATATTGTCATCCACAAACTAAAGGTGTGACAGAGCCTCTTCCCCTTGTATGAGGGGTATCCCTTTGATCATGCCTTCACTTTTGGCTTGCGAAAGGATCCGACCCAATTCTTCCGCCAAGATTATATAGAGGAAACGGGATAAGGGATCACCTTGTCTCATTACTCTCGATACATTAAAGGTTTTATTAGGGGATCCATTTAACAAGATAGAGAAGAAAGAATTTGTAACCATATTCATGACCCAGGTTACCCATCCTTCTTCGAAATTGAAAGCTAAGAGAATTTTCCTGAGGAAGTCCCAGTTCATCCTGTCGTAAAATTTGGACATGTCCAGCTTAATCATCATACCCAATTTTTTGGATATTTTGAGAGATTGTATCGTTTCTTGAGCTACTATGATCCCATCAAGAATTTGTCTACCTTCAACAAATCCTCCATGTTCTTGAGAGATGATTAGCGGGAGGATTGGTTTCATCCTAGTGGCTACCAGTTTAGATATAATTTTATAAATGACATTGCATAACGAAATGGGTCGATACTTATCTGGAGATTTTTCTCCTTTGATATTCAAGATCAGAGTAAGGAAGGTAGCATTGAAAGCTTGAAGAATTGCTTTGGAAGAGAGGGATTCTTCAAACAAATCGTAGATGTTGTTTCCTAGAACATGCCAGCCTACTTGGAAAAAGTTTGTCGTGAAACCATCCGGGCTTGGGGATTTCCCTAAAGCCATACTTTTCACAATGTCCTCCACTTCTTCAAGGGAGGCCAGGCGGAGCAGAGCAAATGATTTCTTTGGTTAGACCAGCCTTGGGATAGCTCGGGGGACTTTAGAGATTGCCTCTTCTCGGTTGACCTCAGGTTCCATGAGGAGGTTTTGAAAATAGTGAAGGATTCCATTCTCTATTTTCTCCTTCTTTACTTTGGTGCTTTCGTCTAGGGCTTTGATTGTCTCTATGTAATTTCTGCTCTGCCTTTGTATTAAGGAGTTGTGAAAGAACCTGGTATTTTTATCCCCTTCTTTTAGCCATTAAATCCTGGATTTTTTTCCATAAGGTATCTTCTTGTTTCTCTCTTTGTATTAGTTCCTCCTTAATATTGGCCTCTCTCTCTGCGAGGTCATTGGAGAAAATACCTTGAATACCTTGATGTTGAATCTCTTCCATTCCTTTTTCTAGTTTTTTTTTCTTCAAAGATATTCCCAAGGACTTATTTGTTCCATTTTATTAAACATCAACGTATATGTTTCAGTCATTGTTGAAACTAGAACATTTTGGTACCATGGAGGCCTCTCAGTTCTGACCACCAGAGCTCCAGGTTTGACATGAAATCTGGGTGATCTAACCAGAACTTCTCACAACTAAAAGGAGTGGGTCCTTGTTTCCACACAGGAACCCATTCCAAGGCTATAGGCTAGTGGTACAAACCTTGAAAAGTAAGAAACTATGATAATAACCCTTGTTTGTCTATGAAGGCCTTTTCTGTGAGCACGAATCTATCTAAGTAGACTGTGATTCTATGATATTTTTCTCTTTTGTTGTTCCAAGTAAAGATACCATTCCTAGAAGGGACGTTGACTAAGATGACATTTTCTATGAGATCTCCAAAGACTTTACTCTCTTGATCAATCATGTGGAGACCTCCCTGCTTCTCCAAATGGTTGTGATCATGTTGAAGTCCCCCCAGAGAATCCAAAATTGATTTATCATCAAAGTTGTTAGAAGATTGATCTCATCCATGAAAATCCTCTTCGAGTGTGGCATATTTGGGTCATAGGCGTCAGTGATGTAGCTCTCTTCCCCAGATCCTTTACACTTAAAATGGAGTGTGAGAAGCCTAGAACTAGACGCAAAGTCCCACATTTCTAAGAGATCAAGGTCCCAAAGAGTGGAGATTACACTTGATGATCCTTCTTTTTCTATCCATATGGATTCGCATCCTAGCTAGATTCTTTGTTTTGTTTTCCTTATATTTCCTTCGTCACATTTTGTCTCTTGAAGGAGGATTATGTCTGCCTTTAACCTGGAAATTTTAGACTTGAGGAACCTTTGTTTGGAAGAGCTATT
>SNQJ01S0033589.1:87631-108472 GCA_010110895.2 Picea sitchensis | reverse complement strand
TGTCTAACTCGGTTTCCTCTAATTCCATTTCTTGAGATGAGTCCATATCTGATTCCTCTATCGACTCTTCTCCAGAGTCCAAGGTTTCCTTCATCTTTACTCCTGTGTCTTCAGGTCCTTTCTACATTGGTTCTTCCTCTATTTTACGCCTCTTGGTCTCATCCTCTTTAGGTTTTATGGTTTCCTTTTGTGTTTCTTTAGTTTCCTTTGGAAGTTCCTTAGTTGGGATTCTGCTCGGTTCTCCTTCCAGGATTTGGAAGATTTTACTTGAGTTTTTATTCAAAGTTGTTCTCGGTTTTTTAGGCTATCTTCAACTTGCCTTTCGTTTATTTGGGATCTTAGTAAAGCCCTCTGGATTTGTTTCTTCCTTACCCGGAGTCCCTTGGGGAGGGACATTAAGGGGGAAGTCCTTGAATAGGTGACCATGGATGTGACATTTCTTGCATCTAAAAGGAATATGTTTGTAGTCTAGAGATTGAGTCCATTCATCGTCCTGATAAGAGACTATGATAGATTTTGGTAAGGCCCCTGCTACATTCATGTAAACACATATTATAACATAGGAGGTAAACCTAGCCGACTTTGTTATGTATGAGATCTTGACAAAGGATCCCAGCATGTTTCCAATGCCTTTGAGGGTCTTGGGTTCCCAAAATTCTCTTGGGAGGGAATACATCCTGATCCATACCGGTGCCTCAGTGAAGGTTTCTTTCTCTAGAGAAAATTGTTATGTCTGATATCTCATGTGCAAGCCTGCGGAGTTGAAGAAATAAGGCCCTTCCTCAAAGACCTTTTCTCTATCAGCCGAGTCCGAGAAAAATACTATGAAGAATCCCTCAGAGCCAAGTTCTAGGTCTATTTTTCCTTTTACTTTCCATATTGCTTTAATCCAGATCTGGAGGGAAATTTTTTCGAGGGCCAGATCTTCATAAATTTCCCAATCAGGTCATGGTATTTCATCCTTTGAATGTAGTGCCTTATTCCATTCAAGGTGACCTCGTACTTCAGGTTCTCTACAGTCTTAGGTAAGCAACCATTCTTTAGATGCTTTTTTTTAATTTTTTCCTTTCTCTTCCTTGTCTGATTCTTCCAGAATTGTCTAGTCTATGTCGTTTTGACCCAAGCTTACTCCCCCCATTTCGACATCCTCGCCCTTACTTTCGGGCCTAGTTTTGAATATGTCCTTGAAAGAATTTTTTTCTCCAACTTCCCTTCTAATGACCCTTTTCCCAGGTTATTTATTGTCCTAGGATCTGATATCCCGTAGGACAGTTCCTTCCTTACCAGAAGGCTACCTTCCATCTCCCCTACTAGGGAGCTATTGTGCTTCTTCTTCTTCCTTTACCAGAACCTCTGAAACCCTAAGTTCACCATTTTTTCTCCTCCAAATCAACAAATAAGTGTTTCTAATTAATCCTCATTCATCTATGCATAAATAAATGATAAAACTGAATAACCTGTAATGTTTTACCTGACTTTTGCAATCCGACAATGAATATTCTAGATCTTGCACTTATCTGAACTAATGAAAGAAAAAATGAAAATAATCATAATTCAAGAAACCAAATGTGACAAGGAAAAAATTATTTCTATAGCTAAGAAAATATGGTAATGTTGTGATGCTAAAGAAATCAACTCATAATGTTTTTTAGTGGGGTATGAAAATCCTGTGGAATCCTACAAAATTTATACTATGGGAATCACCCCCTCAAACAAACTCATGATAACAATACTTAGAGAAATAAGATCAAAGGAAAGAGGGATTATTTTTAATGTAGACTATAGTCCCACTATTCCCTCTCAAAAATAGGGGTTTATAAGTGCTCTTCAAGCCTTGAGGGAAACCCTACAAAACCTATCTTAGATATTGGGAGAATATTTCAATTTGATCATATCCTTTTAGGAAATGTGAGGAGAAATTTCTCGACATGATGAGGATAGTAGATGCTTTAAAATTCTGATCAAAGAGCTCCAAATGGTTGACATTCAAAAAGGAAATGGATCTTATATGTGGAACAACAAATGTGGTAGTTGTCAACAAGTTATAGTCTTCGTAGACATATTTTTATTCTCGAAGCATTTTGTAAGGAAAGGGCTAACCATAGAGGTGAAAAATTGATCAGATCTTTGGCCTATCAATATCAAGCAGAACAATATATATTATGATATACACCCCTCAACACGCACAACCATTTTTCTTTGAAATTTTTTGCTCACTCATTCCAAATTTCTAAGCAATGTAAAGGATTGGTCACATGAGGTAGGAGTAATTTCAGGATAAATAATGTATGTTTTTCAATAGAGACTAAAAAAATCTAAAAATCAAATTAAAAAATTGGAACAAAGAGGCCTTTGGAAACATATTTGAAGCCAAAAGAAATATAGAACAAAAAATTCAAGTAATCAAAAGAGATATCATAGTTGGAGGTAGGACTAAGGACTTACAAATCCAAGATGAAACGATACAAAAATATCTAGACAACATGGATTAACAACATGAAGTGCTTTGGCTACCTAAATCAAGAATCCACTAGATATAGGAGGGAGATAAGAACACTAGATTTTTTTCACAACTCAATAATTAGTAGGATAAATAGAAATATAATTCTCACATTAATGAACGAGTGTGTGGAAAAGTTGGAGGGCCATGAAGACATTGAGAGAGAGTCAATCGTATTTTAGTGACTTAATGACTGAGCCAGACGAAAACCATCATATAGAAACATATTCAATAACCAATAACATTCCTTATCTTATGATGGATGATAAAAAATCCTTTTTAGTATAGGAAATAACTCTAGAGAAAGTACTAAGCATGCAACCAAGGAAACGGTAGTGGTAAAATTCCATGGCTCAAATGGGTTCACATCAAATTTCTTTCATTCATTCTTATAAATTATTGGGAAATAAGTATGGGAATTCATGGAAGAATTCCAATGGTTAGGTGGTGTCCTTTAATCCTTCAACACAACTTTTCTCACCTTTATTCCCAAAGAAGAAGGAGCCCACACATTGGACAAGTTCATATCGATCTTCTTGTGCAATGTTATTTGCAATATCATAACCATGGGCATTGCTAATCATATGTTTCCCATCATTGTGCAATAAACTCCAAGAAACAAGGAGTATTCCATTGGATTGAGGACCTAATAATCCAAGAGGAAAATATGAAAAAATATCCAGATACCAAGGATCAATAGGAGGAATTTATTTGGCAACAAAAATCATGAATCAATTGGATATAGGAGGGAGATAAGAAAACAAAATTTCTTCACAACTCATAATCGATATGAGAATTACAAATATAATTCTCTCACTAAAGAACGAGCATGGGGGAAAAGACCATGAATACATTAGGAGAGAGTCGTGCTCCTATTTCAGTGTCTTAATGACAGAGTTGGGAAAACACCATCGTATAGACATAAATTCAATAACCAATAACATTCCTTACCTTGTGACAGATTAGAAAAATTCATTTCTAACGAAGGAAATAACTATGGAGGAAGTAGAGAAAACAATCAAGGAAATGATCGTGGGAAAGTCATAGGTCCAGATGGGCTCACATCATATTTATTTTAATCATGGTGTTCAATGATAAGGAAATATGTTTAGGAAGTTATGGAATATTCTCAATGATTAGTTGGCATCCTTCAAGCATTCAATGTAAATTTTTACACCCTCATTCACAAAGAAGAAGGATCCCACATAGAAAAAATCTCCAACCAATATCCCTATGTAGGGTAATCTAAAATATCATAACCGAGGTCACTGCTAATCATTTGAATCCTTTCATGGTACAAATAACCTCTAAGGAACAAGGATGCTACATTGAAGGGAGGAAAATATTGGATTGAATTATTATGACACACGGGGTCAATCATTCTCTCCGTGTCAATACCATTCTCTTAGTGTCAATAAGAAACCATACATGATGATAAAGATGGATATGTCCAAGGATTTTGACAAACTTTATTGGAGTTTCATAGAAAATATATTGTTGGATTTTGGATTTTGTAACAAATGGACAAGATAGATTAAAAACTTGGTACCCTCAGCATTATTTTCTATTCTCATAAATGGTTCTCTATCCACTCTCTTCAATCCTCTATATAGATAAGGCAAGGATAGTACCCTCTCTCTCCTTTCCTTTTGATCATAATAGAAGAAGGTCTAGGACTAAGTTTAAGTAGAGAAAAATACCAAGGCTCTTTGAAAGGCATCCACATCTCTCATAATTTTGATGTTGTCTCTCATATCAAATTTGTGGATGATAGGATGTTGTTGGGTTATACTAATAGCAGGGAAGTAAAGGAACTGGAAAAAAAAAATCATGGACACCTCTCTAATTTCTTTAGGGGCTCAAATAAAAAAATAGAAAATACCTCATCATCTTCTTCAATATCCATAGGGCCATTCAAAATAATATATTTAAGATATTAGGATTTTAGAGATGAGTCCTCCCTTGTAATTACCCAAGGGACCCATTAATTGAGAATGCTTTCCCTACTAGGACGACCTTCTAACCATGCTAGAGAATAATTTGACTAGTTGGAACTTTCACTTTATATCTTTGGTTGGAAGAGTTATACTCATCAAATTAATGTTGTAGGTCGTGCCCCTCTACCTCTTTTCAGTCCTTGCAGATCCTCTTAAGGTAATCAAAGAGATAAAATTCCTACCAAAGGTATGTCTATTGGGAGGTCTCAAGTAGGAAAAAAATGGGAACTAGTAACTTGGGACGAGGCATGTCTCCTAAAGCATTGGTGAGAGATAGGAATCCAATATATCCAAGATTAAATGAAGCTCTAGTAAAAAATATATGGTGGTGATGGCTGAAGGGTGGAAATGAAATATAGGGGAAGATTTGTAGGATGAAATACACCTCACACACATAGGAAAATGACCTCATTATAATCAACTCTTAATGCCCAACATTACCAATATGGAAAAAAAATTGGCAGCACAAAAATATGGTTCAACAATTGTGCTTTTGGGAGGTTATAAATGGATACTCAATAATTTTATGGGATGACTAATGCTAGAAAACCTTACACTAAGCATTACCTATAGTATGATTAAAACTCAAAACACCTTCATTATTATTGGAAAATAGATGAGGAAGAACATGAAACAAATCGAAGAATTTGAAAACCACTAAATGAATTCCTAGTAGGAGTCTTTCAAGAAAACAAATAGAACCTTTGGAACATCCTCAAGGAGAGGAAATTTATTTGAAAAGATGATGAGGGTGTTCTCCACGGGGGTTAGCAAGGACAATGGACCTTCACAATCAAGAAAGCATATGTCCTTAACCCTATCAATTAGGGAGGGGCTCCTTAAAACGTTTGGAATTAGATTTGGAGTCTTATGCTTTGGCCTAAGAGTGTTGTATTCCTTTTGTAAGTATCTATTTTAAAAGTCAGCCTCACTTGTGATAAGATAATATGAAGAAAATTTGAAGGACCCTCAATATGCCAGATGTGTTGGTGCAAAGAGGAAAATGAAAAGCATCTTTTCAATGATTGCAATATGGCCATGCATCTATTTGGGATAAATGAGCATAACACTTTTTCCAATTAGATTAAAATAGGTAATATATTAACATCACTTTGGAAACTTGGAGACCTAAGACCTTTGAAAATTAGATTTTAAGTAATCCCTAGAAATTGCTTCTAGTCTTTCTTCTATGGAAATATGGAAGGAAAGAAAACGAAGAATTATCGGAACTCGGAATAGAGAGATGGGAGAGATATGGGAGAACATCAAATCCAAATTTTGAGAAACAATATATGCAAAAATATTGTAGGAACAAGATAAGAAGTGTCTTCTAAAGGAATAAAATATTCGTTATAGCATGTGGATTCTATAAAACTCAAGATGCCAACTTTCTTTTAGAAGAGAAATGGCAAGAAGGATTCTCCAATCCAAAAATGAACTTAGAGGAAAATGGAGAGGAGTATGTCAGACAATCCATGTAGCAACAACAAGAACATTTACTACCACTGCAAGTTGAGTGGACATTGGGAAGAAAAGTGTTGGTAACTTCATCCAGAGCTTCACCCTAGAAACCACATAGAAAATAACAGAGTGTGGAAAGTGAAGACTAATAGAGATAAGGACCTCACTGCATCTTCAACTCAAGGGGAATAATTTCTCCCAGAAGAAATAGTAGAACATGAAGTATGAGTCACCATTGGAGAGGATAGTGGGTTGATGTCAACCACCAAGACAACCCCATTCTAGTTGCTACCTACAATGTTTCATAAGAACCCCCTTCTTGGAGACGTGTTAAAGACTAATTCATGGAGGTCAATGACCTTGGAAGTGGGTTATTCTGAACTCCATAATGTACTTATCAGTAGCTGCAAGCCTCAGAGGGTTGTTTCCATGCTGAGAAGCAACTGATCCTAGAAAGAGAATGCAAACAACACTTCACTTATGGAATTTTTATGTGATGGCATAAAATGCTTGGGTCACACAAACACATACCAAAATTTGACTTGGATTCATTGACTACCAACATGGACCATCTCCAAGTTTGAGAGAGATGGGAATGAATGTTGAGTGTAAAGTTCGGATTTGTAGATTGCTCAGAGTTGAGAGTCAATGAGAAGGCTTTTCATTGCGGGAACAAGTGAGCCAACAACCAGAGATAGAGCCATAGCTCGGACCAGAGCTAGTAGCCATAATTCATAGAGCTAGAGCCAGAGTCATAGTTATATCTAGGAGATAGAATCAAAGCTATAGCTAGGAGCCAAAGTTAGAGCCATGTTCCAGAAAAGAATACATAAGGTATATTGATCTCTATTGGTTTCCTTCAAACTTTTGGAGACTAAAAAGCCTCTCAATGGGGATGTGTGATATGAAATGTATCCAAACAAGTGAATGGTTTTAAGATTAAATACTCGCAGGTGTAAGTAGGCAATTAAGGAAGGTTATCTAACTATCAAAAACATTGCAAATGTAAAAGGTGGAATAAAGACAAAATTGAGAAGAAAACAATGAATTATTTAAAATAGAAAATTAAAATAGGAGAGAAGGATTAGGAATGGGAGATGAAGGGTCATGGCCATTGTCCCTCCACTTACCCCATAGCTCTCCCTATTTCCTCTTGTAATTTCATTCTTTATGGGTCTTTTGGCCAAGAAGAGGAGGATGGACAAAGAGCTAAGAAGGCATTATAACCAGAAATGACCGAAATAGTCAAAGCATCCATTTGAAGTTGGTTTTCCCATTTGGGTTCCCAGGGTAAATATGGTGTCCATTATGTATTGAATTACTTTAATATTTCTATGTGATTATGCTCTATGTATTCATGTTTTAGCTCTAGTTTGAATGGTTTCTAGTGAATAATGGGAGTGCAAATGAGAGGGATATATGACCATACATGTGAATTCACTGCATTGTTGATTTTTCTTGTCTAATAGAGAGTGTAATAGATTTATTACTTCCATTATATGATGCATTTCTAGGCCCAAAGATCGAAGGTTGTCATCTTAGATCCATTGCACTTATGTAGGAGTTTCTAATTTGGTTCACTTTTAGTTGTTGGGTGTATTTCTCTTTCCTACATTCCCATATCTCCTCCATAGATTTTAATTTCACTCTCCTTGGTCAATTTAATGCTTGTTGATAAATTTCCTACTTTTCTGGATCGATTTCTCACTCACCTGGTCAATTTAATATTTGTTGGGCATCTTATTCACCATGGATTTGTGTGTGTGTTGCTTTTCAAAGGTTGTATGTGGCCATACAATAGCCATATATAGCCATAGGAGGAATTTCCATTCTTAGGAAATTGTCTAATTTCTATTCTTTTGTTTGTAGGGAAATTTCCTCAATCGATTTAATTGTTGGTGCAATCCACATTTTACCACAATTTCTATCTTAATAACTCTACCATTCTTAGCTTGAACAAATACTTGGTTTCAATTATCAATTGGTATTTGTTGGTATAATAATTGTCATTCAAATGATTTGGAAACAACAACCTACATCCCCCCTCTTGAACTATATACTCTCTTTAATCAACAAGAAGTCACCTACAACCAAAACACATCTACTATGTGCACTTTACATGGGGAATGATTGAGTAGAAGGATGACAAAAAAGAGCAATGAAATTCTTTATTGAATGATTCCAATCTTTGTTGGTTGCTACTTTGTTTCAGTGGATTTTCATTTTGTTGTGGGACTATATTGGGACTACATGATTCCAAATATTTTCAATTTGGAAAGGAGGGATCTTAAAGGAATTTCGAATCTTATACTTGGATCTTCATTACAACGGAGTAAACATTGCAAAAATTTAGAGGCTACAAACAAACATCAATTGGGTAGCTTAAGACAATATTTATTTGAGCATGCAATTTTATTGAAGCATACCTATGCTTTATTCATTTTGCAACAACATGAATAGATGTGTAATGTAGTTGGGTAACGATGCCATTGAGGACAACGTTCTCTTATTATTATTGCTAGAGTGTTGATGACTAATGGTAGTTGGATTAAATTGCATTCAAAGGTAGCTTTGGTGGTTGGAATTTGGCTACTACACTTCAGAAGCAAGAACATATCCATATTCATGTTACCTTGTTTTTAGTCAAGAAACCATTGAGACGCTCATTTCTATGGATAAGAGTGCTCATTTTGATCTTGTTGTTTGATTGAACAACATACACAACTACTCCTTGAGAATCTTGAGTGATGGGTAGAGTATACATAAGACAAATTTTATCCCATAACTTTAACTCAAAGACCTGATTGGCATATAGGACAACATGTTATTCAAAGTTAGAGACCTGACATTGGTTGGCTCATTGAGAATAGAGAATTACCATTGCATTGTTATTTGGTGTCTTGTGTGTAGTTACACAGGGAAAGGAGACAGAGAATCATTCTAGAGAAGAGGCTTCACTAAGAATAGAGTCCTAGTAGCCATATGGAAGATAGAGTTAGTGTGGCACAAAAACTTTCATCAAGAACATAAACCTTGTAGCCATTTTGAAGACTTGGGACATAGATAAGAAGTTACTTTCGCACAATATCCGTGTTGGTGAAGTGAGTGGGCTATAAGTCCCTCCTTTATGGATCAAGGAGAAGGAAACAAACAATAAGAAATGGAATATATGTGACAAGAAGAATTAAAGGAAGATCTGTCAATTAGGTTTAGCTTGGGTGGTTGGGAGGAATGATTTCTATCCTCTCACCCCGGTTCAATTCCCACAAGTGACATGTTGAGCTCATAATGAGTATATTATTGTAACGGCTTTGAGCCTTGTTGCTGACCAACTTTTTTCCCTAAAGATTCTAGGGTTTACCCTGGGTACCATTATTGTATCCTTTTCTTAACTTGAATGAGAAAAAGAGGGACACTTGCAAGTTCATTTGGGTTAGATGAACAAGACAGAAGTTAGTGCAAGAGTTAGACACATCAAGCACAAGAAACAAATAAACAACTAAGCTAACAACAATTAAAGAAACTAAACTAAAGTGCATAAGGAAATTAGAACCAAAATCAACCAAATAATCGACCAATATTCATGCCACCAATGGATGGATTGTATTAATGGGCAAACACAAAAGGGAAAGGGAGACTTATGGGTCTCCTCTTCCTCCAAGGGAGGGTGCTTGAACCCCCAATGAGAGAGCTATTCTTACAAATAGAAAACTAGAAAGGAAATGGTGAAGAAATCGAAATCTCATTCACTCAAGAGGTGATGTGAATGGCCCAATGAAATGGTGCTTGTATGCTCCAATGAGGAAAGACGTTCCTTGTAGGAGAATAGAGGCAGCATAAAAATACAAATAGATTCTTGAAAATATAGTGCACCCATGGCCTCTTTTTATAGAAAATCTTTGAGGCACTATCCAATCAGTCTTTAGTGTGAACAAGGGGCCCTTTAGGGCACCTTTAGGTCTTTGACCAGCCCCCCACTCAGGTTCATCTTGGATTTGGGGGTCAAATAGACTTGGGAGATGAACCAAAAGTGGGTGGGAGGTCAACTAGAATCATAAATGCACCGTTCTGAGGTGTGCGCGGCTTTTTTCATCCACAGTCGCGCATCGGGCGCATGTGCATTTTTCTCGCATTTTCGATTGGCGCACGTGCGTGTGATTCCTTTATATTCTGAGCACATGCTGATTTTATAACCAGTTGTATAGTTTGTGCTCTTTGGAAATGAATTTTTGGGCCATGAATGAACTAATAGTTGTTTGGAGATGCTGGATTCTTGTAACCATTTGCAGACGAAATTTCAGTGATAATAGATGCCCCCTGATGTGTGAGGTTAGTAGCATACGTATAGCCGAAATACATAAATGTTTCTTCTACTGAGAGTACCATTGTAAGAAATATTGTTGAGAGGAATTGCAAGGGAGACCCATTGGAGGGAGAGGAGAACCTGTGGGACCCAAACCTTTCGCTAGGTGTGGAAAAATAAAACTGTGTACAAACGAGGCGAGCATGCCCCATGCTCGTGTCATGTAACTCAAAATGTGTAAAGTAGTAAATGAAGCTATATATTGATGTAGATAACTACAGCACCCTTCGGGGCGATTTGGTAATGGAAGAGGACAATTCTAATGGTGAACAAAATCTGAAAAGAGGCGAAGGAACCTGTAAGAAGTGTCGATAATTCGCGAGCATTGATAGCCCAACAAATTTCAGAGGTCTTCGAAAAATATAAAAATAATTGCAATAGTCACAAAGTAAGACCCACCGTAACATGAGATAGTGTTGAAGTTGAATGTTATGGGGGTCAACGACAACAGAGAAAAATGGCGGTTTTCTCTGTGTCATCCGAGACTCCTCATTGTAAAGGTAATGATAGTCAAGATCCTGTCGCCCTTTTGGAAACTGTGTTGATGTCGACAGAAATGGAGAAATGACTCCGAGAAGCAAAGGGCTTCCAGAAATCCATGGGGTGAGATCAGGAACTGATAGGGAACAAGAACAAAGTCAAGATGTGGTGAGACTCAAGACTTCCCCTGGTTGGGGATATATGTGAAGGATGATTGGCAACAATCGTGAAACTAGATCTAGCGTCAGGGGGACGACTAGACGTGGGTTAAATTCTGCTAGAGGTGTGACAAAGTGGACAAACTCAGAGATCAGGGGTACATGGATTGTGGGATACTTGGCGTTTATGGACGATGTCAATAGGAGTAGAAGATAATGAATTCCCCAACCAAGGGCGACATGGGTTTCTTTGCCAGGAAAAGAAGGTCGCCAAGGGAGACAACAAAAATCTATGTAAATACTGGAAACAAAGGCTTTTTACAATTACCAAATGAATAAAGAATCATTTGGGATGAGTGTACAGATACAAAAACGGGTGCCCCAGTGCAATATGGCTTGGCCTATGAGTGTGCAAGTTGGGTGGAGAATGGGTGGAGGGTGGGGGCCCCATGGGTGGGTTTCTGTATGAGGTAAATGAAGGGAGGGAAATTTGTAGATGGGAAAATTGATTGTGGATGAAAGTGGAAGGTTAATGATACTGCGGTGGTGCAGTCAAATTAGAACCGTGAAGAGATATCCTGGGAGTCCATTGGGAAAGATAGAAAAAATGAGGAGAAGGAGTATGTGGTTGATTCTCGAACATGCGTAAGACTAACGAGACTCCCATACCTAGGGGGTGAAAGAAGAATGAGTTTCAAACTGCCAAAGGGGACTATGAATGGGAAAAATCATGTAGGAGAGAGTGCTACCGGTTGACAGTACTTAAATGCGGCGGAGGTGATAGTACTGCAGAGCCGGATGTGAGGATCCTACAGGAAAATGTCGGAGGGTGTGACTGGGAGATGCAATTGATATTCAGAGGGAATGATTACATGATAATGTCGATCAGATACCTGAAGGGGTTGCGCTAATGTGGGATGACCAAGTACCTACACACATGAAAACCAAATAGCCGACGTGAACAAAATCTGAAGAGAAAGAACATATAACAGTTAATCAATAATTTTGAACATGAGCATGCATACCTGAGTGTGTTATGGAAAGATGATCCTCCTGGGAAAGGTGCAAATGATAACCCAAGGAAAATGATTGTGTAAATGGTAAAAAATGGTTTGAAAAATGGAGCTTATGGGCTCCTATACCAAAAAATGAAAGGGATTAGATATGGACGGTGGGCCCATAATGCCATCCCAGTTGCACCGACACTATGGGCGATCGAGCAGTAGTTTGGTGGGAGGAAATGGACCTCCCCTTTGCTCGAGGACTGATGAATAAATATAATGAATTACTTTCACATGAGCATTGGTATGGAGTGTTGGAGGAAGCTCAGGAAGATATGTGTGGCATTCCGCAGCTAATGTGTGGCGGATGTATGGGATAGATGGGCAATGATGAGTGTAATGCCCATATTCTGTGCATATGGCATATGCCAAATTGGTTTGTAGATTTTGTTTGCTTGTGGTTGATGACTCCGTCGTAGTGGGGGACATACTTGGTGGAGTGTCAAGCAAAAGGGGTGTATGAGGAAGATGGATAAAACTACGTAGCTTGGGAAGAGAAGGACATTTGCGAGTGGGGTGTCCTTTTCTTTCACATAAGGCACAAGGGAGTTGAACTCGAGAAATTAGTGGAGATTTGGGCTCGTTCCTCCTTCGTCTACTCGTGATTGTGGTGGTATTTCTACTTGTTGGAGGAGGTAAGGGTGAGACATGATCCTGTAATGAGATCTGTATCGACAATCCTTCTGTCTGAGGAGGGAGAGATGGTGGATGGAGATAACATATAGGGATGGAAAGGACCATGTTGGGAAGGGTGAGGGAAACAACTACCTGGAATTCTTCGACTCCAGGTGGGGGGTAGAAAAAGGGAATTTGGGTAATGGCCTGGGGGACTGTCTGCCAAACTGGGATTTTCCCCTGGAGGGGGGGGGGGGGGGGAGATCCATGACAAGTGGTGCGGTGGCGCTCTCTAGGAACTCCCAAGGTAGTATTTCTTCAACCGGTGGAACTTAGATATGGGGAGGGCACTCAGTGATAGGAGTCTTATCTCTGTTGTCTGTTCCTTTAGAGGAAACTACACACACTTGTGTTGAAAAAGATGGTTTTAGGAACAATGGCGCCCCCTGATAAGTGCCCAACATGGATGGGTCTTGGAATAATCAAGGGCTAATGTTGTCAACTGGAAAATCATCCGAGCTAGTGCGGAAAAGGGGGAGGATGATGTTGGCAGAATGGTTAGGCTAGTAATGTGTAAGCTAGTCGATGGTGACAATCTTCCCATTATGGGGGAACATCATTGTACGAAACACAGAAGAGGCGAACGCCTTCATAGAATACATGTAGTTGTGTCCGAACAAGATATTGTAATCAATATGGGTATCGATAACTTCAATGTCAATGAGGATGGTTTTTCCCCCAAGTTCTATGGGGACATTTTGACAAAGCCCTGCAGAAGATGTTGGTCGACCGTCATAAGCTCGAAGCATGATGACAGAGGTTACTAGCTCAGGGGAGCCAATTTTTTGCCATACGTGTTTAGACATGATGCATTTGGATGCACCTTCATCGATGATACACCAATAAATTGTGGTGTTCCAGATCTTAACTGGTATCTAGAAGGATACTTGGGCGGGAAGACATGGTTCTCCGATATTTGAATCAATTGTGATCAGTTGCGTGTCAGCTAGGTCGACTGCCCCCAAGGCGGAAAGCAAGGATTTTTGTTGTGATGGACATGTTTGGAGGACTTCCAACACAGACATGGCTACAGGAGACTAGGCTAAGTCATCAACCAGACTATAATTATGAGTAGCCCTAGCATGAGGGTTATGCACATTCCACCGTAAAGGCATATGTGGTATGTGGGGAAGGGGTTCTGCGTTAGGATGTGGAATCATCAATGGTTGTCCTGCAGTAGCTGGTCGTGTTTCTAAGGTGGTTGGGGTAGATTCTGGAGGCATATCGTATTGACGGTTGCAAGTTTGCAGAAGAATTTATTCGCTAGTGAGGAGGACACTGCGATCAACCGAATTCTCAAGTTGAGTGGCACCCAGGTTTGGATATTGCCCCATTTGTGGTGGGGCGGGGTTGATCACTTGTTGGGTGTTCATCACACCTTGGTATGGTATGGGGTTTTTCAAAACAGCTGGAGGTGGTGGTTGCAAATACTATTATGGGGCCTGCTAAGGGGAAGGTGGTGCTGGAGGGCCCTGTGAGTTCATGGATGCCCTCATCTGTTGGAGATCAAGAATTTAGGGGCACTGATGAGTATAATGTCCATACTCACCACATATAACGCAAAGGAAGTTAGTCCGAAGATTGGTGTTCTTCCCTTGTCGTGGTTGATTTTTATTGGTGCCCCCTTGGGGGTCTTGGTATTGGTTGCCCCCAACGAGATGGTTGTGGGGGTCATTCCCTCCTGGTCCTGGGTTATCATTGTTTCAGTTTTTTCCTTTCTTATTATGAGTCGGATTGGTCATATTCAAATGTTCAAATGTATGAACTTGTTGAATGGGAAAGGGATGAACAAAGTTGACGCCGACATGTGGTTGTCCTGGTGGAGGATTAACCGACTGGGGAGGGCCAGGAAATGGGAAATATGGATTGTTCTTTGGATAGGATCCATATGGCGTATAGGAAGTAGAGGTACTTCCAATACTGCTAGGGTTATATACAGGGGTTGCGGGTGGACCCGTATTGGATTGAGAGACTGGATACGGCATGGGTACTGGTGGGGGTGCCCCCAATGAATGAGGGGGAACAGGATATGACTATTGGTAAAGGGGAGGAGGGTAATAAGATGGAACTCCATATATCGACGGATATTGGGGTGTACTATACATAGGTGGTGGTTGGACGTACATGTTGTGGTGTGTTGTGGTACCAATCAATCCATCTTCTGCGTGAGACATCCCAGGTTTGTCCTAGCTGAATGGTATGGGTCTCGGGGCGTCAGGTAGTACTGTGTATAAGTATCCTAACTGTGCATAAATGAGGTCATATTTTTGAGCCTTGCTGATGGCTGCCTCTTCACTTTGGGGAAAGGTAAAGGCCACATATTTGGCAAGGAGAGGGATGAGTGATCTGAGAAACCAATCGAGGCATTTTTGTTTGGTGGTTTCTGCTTTGCAAAAACCACGTCGCCGATGCCATTCATGAATGTGGTCGGCGATATGTGTGGTCGAGGTTTGTTTAAACTCAGAAAGCAGTTCTATACCATTGTCATGGCGAATTGGTAGTTGAAATAAGGTCAAAAATGTTTTGGCCAATGATTCAAAAGTCACATGGGACCCTGATTTTTCATCTACATACCACTTGGCTGATGGGACTGTGAGTGTGCACTGAAACAACCTTAATCGGATGGAGTCATCCATGATATTGTTTAATGAGAACCATAAGTGGAAGGTCATGACATGGTTGGAAGGATATTCTCCCGCCTTTCCTTCAAACTTGAGAATGTCTAAAGGCAATTTGGTAGGCATTGCAAGCCATGTGGGGTCGTGCAATATAGGGTCGTTGGTGAGCTTACTTAGATCCAGTATGTTGAGTGAGGCTAAATATGGCATCTGGAGTGGCGGTGGAGGATTAGTTCCAGCCATGGTGTGAGAGGTTTATGTACCTGACCCGTGAGGGCGGTTAGGTGGGGTTGTACTTCCTCCTTGGGAAGAATTTCACCCCCCGCTTCCTTGTAAAGGAGAGCTAGTGGACGGTTGGCCTTGGGGAGTGGACCCAAGTACAGTGGAACCAAGAAAAGTTGATCCAAATATAGTAGCACTCACAGGGGTGTGAGAGGGTTGGGTCGATGAGTTGGCAAGACTAGGAACTCCTCCTAGAAGAGGAGGGAGGTTCTGCAAGCGTCTGGAACAATGGGGATTATGTGGATCCCCTACGATGTTCGACTAGCAAAGTGAATGTGTGTGAATGGTGATGAGAGTAATAAAATGAAAAAGATCTCTCGTATAATTTTGGACCTTCACAATATATCTCACAATCGTATGTAATCACAAGAGCATCATACATAAATCAACTGAAAAGAAGCATACGTGTGGGTAGGTGGATTTTTTCCACGTGGGAGAACAAAGAAAAAAAATGCTCGTGTCCTAAAAAGACGTAATGTCCTTCCTCTCAAATAGCATTGGACCTTCCAATAACACTCAACAGTGGGGTCTGAAGCCACCAAAACAGGAACTAGTGAAGGATGAAACAATCAGTTATAATGAGGGGTAGAGGGTGCATATCCCGAAAGAGCTGGTGATATTTCCCAATAGCCACACAAAATCTGATCAAAGTGCAATAGCAGCCCACAATTACCACCTGGGTAGATGTCCTAAAATTTGGTCATTAGGTACCTCGGTCAAAGTGCGACATTTAGAATTTCGGCCTCAGAAATGGGTCACGGGCTGGATCTCATCCAAGAGGTGGGTGCCTCAAGGGGGGACGCATAGAACAACTGGACCTCGACCTTCGACCCTTCACGGGTATCTCCCTGCCTTATGGTGTTAGGAACACTTAACTTGGAGGATTTTAAAGTTACCTATTTGACAACTTCTAATGTTTGAAGATGTGAGAACCAGATAACAGGGAGTTATTTGGATGCCTATCCCCTAGATCCTACATAGACTAAAAACTTTCTTTTGGCACCTCCTATGGAGGAAAACTTAGTGAGTTTTTAGAAAAAATTTAGATGTGGTTGTTTGTGAGATTGGGGGTGTGAACCAATCTCTCTCAAATTTAAGTGGGAGTGGATAGTTCCTTCAAGAAAAAGGTGGGGTGTTTCAGAATCCCTTTGGGGGAAACTTACTTCAACCTCCACAATTAGAGAGGAAACTATGTGAGTGAGTAGTGACTTTGTGTGTGAGCAAGTGATAAAATGTGCCAAATTTTTAATAAGTTAGGTGTCACCTTGCAGCATGTGGACTTCGTGTGATCATTACAAGTCTTGATTACCTATCTTACTAGATGTCATTGGTACAACCTTGCAGAATCTTAAAGTCCCTAAAGAACTAACATATGGACATGTGGGTCCTTACCAATCCTTTAACTCCCTAATGTGATTAATCTAAGAAAACTTCAAAAGACTATCCTAGATTGTGGACATGTGGGCATGCATGGGCCCGTTACAATAATCTTTAAACTCCCCTAGTGATGTAAACTACGAAAGTAGCTTCAAAACTATCCTATCTTTGCAGCATGTGGGCATGTATGGGCCCTTACAAATTTAAGATGTTTGAAAAAGAAACTAAGAGGGGCCCTAAGGGGCTTTTGTCCTCTCCTAAAGATTTTGTCTTTAAGGGAGATGAAATATTCCCTCAATCGTTTTTCTGATTCTTAAGATCGCTCTATGGTGCGAGAGAAGAGCATACTCAAGGATTGAAGTTTGATTTATGGTCCCAATGCAAGTGTTTATATATGTGATAGCGAATGGTTCCAACTTAATTTTTACAATCAAAGCAAGCCATCCATGTGGAAAAATGAAAGAAAAAGGAGGAGCAATATGGATTTTAACCCCCTAAGTGCCTATGTTTTGACTAACCCTTCATGTGGAGAGGGAATCTAAGTGTGGTGCATATTACAAATTTCATATAATCAAAATTTAGAAGGCTAGGGACCTTCAAAATATCACAACAAATCCTTACAATGTTGAATTTCTGGACAAATGCACGGGTCACGGAGTAGACAAAGGTGCATGTGGCACCAATGCATAAATAAACAATGACTTGTTGGCGCAGATGCGCAGAATGCGTTGAGAAACACAGTGTTGTTGGCGCACGTGCTTGGAAGACGCGCCCATGGGCTGAAAAACCCAGGCACGTTCTGATATGCGGCCGGAAAGGAATTTTTGAATGGAATTATCTTATCTCAGCTCCGAATTTAGATTTTTGCAAGTAGTCTTGGGCCAGTTATGATCCCTACAAGTCAAATAAATAAAAAAGAAGTGCTCAAACAACCCAAATGGGGAGGAAATTGATACCTATCCCCAGTGGAGTTTTCAATCTGTTGTATCATTTTCGTCACCTGAATGAGCAAAATAGGGACATTTACAAGTTCAGTTGGGTTAGTTGAACATGACAGAAGTTAGTGCAAGAGTTAGACACATCAAGCACAAGAAACAAATAAACAACTAAGATAACAACAATTAAAGAAACTAAACTAAAGTGCATAAGGAAATTAGAACCAAAATCAACCAAATAATTGACCAATATTCATGCCACCAATGGATGGATTGTATTAATGGGAAAACACCAAAGAGAAAGGGAGACTTATGGGTCTCCTCTTCCTCCAAGGGAGGGCTCTTGAACCACCAATGAGAGAGTTCTTCTTACAAATAACAAACTAGAAAGGAAATGGTGAAGAAATCTAAAGCTCATTCACTCAAGAGGTGATGTGAATGGCCCAATGAAATGGTGCTTGTATGCTCCAATGAGGAAAGATGTTCCTTGTAGGTGAATAGAGGCAGCATAACAATGCAAATAGATTCTTGAAAATATAGTGCACCCATGGCCTCTTTTTATAGCAAAGCTTTGAGGCATTATCCAACTGGTCTTTAGTGTGAACAAGGGGCCCTTTAGGTCTTTGACCAGCCCCCCACTTGGATTCAGCTCGTATTTGGGGGTCAAATCGACTTGGGAGCTGAACCAAAAGTGGGTGGGAGGCCGACCAGAATCATAAATGTGTCGTTATGAGGTGTGTGTGGCTTTTTGCGTCCACATTCGCGCATCGAGCGCATGTGCGTTTTTCCTGCGTTTTCGACTGGTGCATGTGCGCGCACTTCCTTTATATTCTAAGCACATGCTGATTTTATAACTAGTTGTATAGTTTGTGCCCTTTGAAAATGCATTTTTAGGCCATGAATGAACTAATAGGTGTTTGGAGATGCTGGATTCATGTAACCATTTGCGGACAAAATTTCAGTGATAACAACCATCCTCGAAATGAGGGTGAGGAATTACTCGGAGGTTTTCCCTAGAAAATATACCCTGAAAAAAAAAAAAATTCAAGGAAGATAAAGAAGTAGAGAGAAAGAAAAAGTAAGAAGGACGAAATATATAATTCTTAAACCCTTGTTTTGTTTTGTTTTATAATTAGAAATATCACTTCTTAAATTCCATAGTAAAACAATAAAAATTAAATAAAAATGAAGAAGTAGAAAGAAAAGAAGAAGAAATATGTAATCTTTAAACCTTTGTTTTATTTTATTTTGTAATTTGAGATATCATTTCTTAAGCCCTTGGTAAGATTCATCCTACATACATCCCAAATATAACATTTCACACCGATCCCAAATCCCATTCCTTCACATGCCAAATACTCCTAAATCTAAAAGGAAATTTGTAATTTAAAAAAAATGGGAGCAAAAGAGAAGTGAGATATAGTTTAATGCTCATAAACCATATTTATGGAAAGGACTTAGAGTTCCAAGTACGAAGAGATACCACCAAGGTATGCTTTAAACAAGTTTTTTTTTTTTAACAATGTTCGAAATTTATATGTTAAAGAAATAAGAGTTAGACAATCCAAACAATTTTTGTATAAGTAAAAAAAATTGAATAAGTTAANTCGTGATTCTATTGAAAACGTATACTATTTATATATATCAAATCAATTATGAAAAATATGTTATAATTTATTTATTTATTTTAAATTATAATTTTACATATTTTTAATTTAATCTTATATACTATATTAAGAAAATTTAAATAATGTATATATTATTTAAAAAATAAAATCTATGTTAAAAAAATAATATCAAATCTATAAAATAAATTATAACATATTTTTCATATTTTTAATTTAATCTTATATATTATATTAACAAAATTTAAATAATGTATATATTATTTAAAAAATAAAAACTATGTTCAAAAAATAATGTCAAATCTATAAAGTTAAAATAAGAAGTTATTTTTATAATTAATTTTTGTGAAAATAATATTTTGGAGTTTTGGATTTTTTTTTTATTGAGTAATAAGTTATTAAAATTAGTGTTATTGTAAATGTTATTATAAATATATTTTATTTAAAAGTTGAATGGTTCAAAGCATTTGTTTCTTCTTTAAATATAGTTCAAACCAATGGGGTAGGGTTTATACATTTCCCTAAATTAAGTAGTAAAATTACTATGAAAAATGACCCCTTGTCCCATAAACAAGAGGGTCTCATATCCCATAAACAAGAGGGTCTCATATACCAATTTAGTCTCTAGTTAGGTCGTGACCTTAAATTATACATATTGGTTGAGCTAATCCCTTAGGCTATATATAAGGAAAACCTCATAGGATCTCCCCCTTTTTCTTGGAGTATCTAGATGGATGTAGTTCAACCATCAATGCCAATAATGATTGGTAAACGCAAGGAACTCAATCGGATTTGAACCTATGACCTATGATCTCCCTACTGACCACATGCCTGTGGATGGTTCAACCAATTGAGTTAACCTTTGGGGCAACCTAAAATATTTGGAGAGATGATGGTCAACTGCCAACGATAATTGCGGCAGGTAACCCCATAGAACTTGACTAGATTTGCACTTGTGACCTACAACCTCCTTGTTGGTCACATGCCTTGGATAGATGATTCAACCAATTGAATTGAACCTTAAAACATACATTTTGGTCAAATACCTTTGGATACATGATTTAATCAACTTAACTAAACCTTGCGACATATACCATCTGCCTAAAAAAACAATTAACCAAAAAATCATAAGTCACATATTCAAACTCAATCAAGTCCATTAAAATACTACCCATTATTCAAATATTTCAAAAAAAAAGGAGTATTCCATCACATTTTTCAATAATGTGATAACTAAATATAATCTTATTAAAAAATAGGTTTCAAACACTTAAACATGAAAATAGTTTAATTTCAAAATTTTATATTT
>SNQJ01S0033589.1:57347-78713 GCA_010110895.2 Picea sitchensis | reverse complement strand
TCTTTGTATTTTGAGTATGAGTTTCGTGATTCAATTGAATACGTATACCATTTAATTTATTTACATTAATTATGAATTATATATTATAAATTATTTATTTATTTATCTTTAAAAAATATAATTTATTTTTTTTAATTTTATTTGAATTTAAATAATGTATATTATTTAAAGACATAAATTATGATAAAAAAAAAGGTCAAATTTAAATTTATAAAGTAAATTAATTATTTTGATTTATGAAGTTATTTTTATAATTAAATATTATGAAAATAAAATTTTGGAGGTTTTTATTTTTATTTTTATGAATAACAAATTATCAAAACTAATGTTATTGCAAATGTTATTATAAATATGTACAAATGTATTATTTAAGAGTTTAATGGTTAGAAATATTTGTTTTCTCTTTAAAGATCACAAGTTCGAACCAAATGGGTTAGGGTTTGTGCATCTCTATAAATTATACAGTGAAATTATTATGGAGAGTGACCCCTTGATTCAAAAACAAGGGGGTCTCATATGTCAATTTGATCAGCTAGGTTGTGAACGATCTAAGTGGGCCTAATGGTTAAGAACATGTGTTTTCCCCTAAGAGACCACAAGTTCAAATCCAGAGGGGGGTAGGGTATGTATACCTTTGTAGACTTTAGCAGTCAAATTGTTGCACGAAGGAGGTCTCTTGTCCCACAAAATGGTTGGAATCAACAAGTGCACTTGATCCAACGAGATTCAAATCGACTATGTATTGGCATAGAGCTAGCCAAATGCCAAAAAAATTAGTGATCATTGGTTGAGCTAACCCCTTAGACTATACATATATAAGGAGAACCACATAATTATAACATAATCAAAATTACAACACAAATAAGTGTTTCTCATTAATCCTTATTCATTTATGCATAAATAAATGATAAAAATAATAACTTAGAATGTTTTACTTGAATTTTAAAATCCAATGATGATTATTCAAGATCTTGCACTTATTCGAAGTAATGAAAAAAAAAACTAGAAATAATCATAATTCAAGAAACCAAATGTGACAAGGAAAAAATGATTGTTATAGAAAATAAAATATGGCAAGGTTATGATGCTAAAGCAAACAAATCAAAAGGTGTTTTTTAGTGGGGTATGGAAATCCCTTGGAATTCTACAAAATTTATAATATGGGACATCACCACCTCAAACAAATTCACGATAACAAACTTTAGAGAAATAAGATCAAAGGAAAGAGGGATTATTTTTAATGTTTATGGTCCTACTACTCCCTATAAAAAAAATAGGGGTTTATAAGTGCTCTTCAAGGCTGAGAAGAAACCCTACAAAACCTACCTTAGATAAATATGGGAGGAGATTTTAATGCGATCACATCCTTTTAGGAAAAGTGAGGAGGTATTTGCCAACTTGATTAGGAAAGTAGATGTTTTAAAATTTTGATTAAAGAGATCCAAATGGTTGACATTCAAACAAGCAATGGATGTCACATGTGGAATAACAAACACAACAACCCTTAACAAGTTGTAGTCTGCCTAGACATATTTCTAGTCTTGAAGCATTTTCTAAGGAAAGGGCTAGCCATAGAAGTGAAAATCCAATCAGATCATTGGCCTGTCAATCTCAAGTGGAACAATACAGATTCTAGTAGACCCCTAAGTCCATTTCTCTTTGAATTTTTTTTCTCACTCATTCAAAATTTCTAAGCAATGCAAAGGATTGGTGGCATGAGGTAGGAGTAGTTTTGGGATAAAAAATATATGATTTTCAATAGCGACTAAAAAAATCCAAAAATCAAATAAAAAAATTACAACCAAGAGGTCTATGGAAACATATTTGAAGGCAAAGAAATATAGAATAGATAATTTAAGTAGTCAAAAGAGAGATTATACTTGGAGGTAGTACTAAGGACTTAGGAATCCAAGATGAAACAATACAAAAATATCTAGACAACATGGATTAACAAGAGAAAGTGCTTGGGATATAGAAATCAAGAATCCACTAGATGTAAGAGGGAGATAGGAAAATCAACGCTTTTCACAACTTAATGATTAGTAGGAGAAATAGCAATAGAATTCTCACAGTAATAAACAAGCATGGGGAAAAGTTGGAGGACCATGAAGACATTAAGAGAGAGATTCATTCATATTTTAGTGACTTAATGATATATCCAAGAGAAGAACATCATATAGAAACATATTCAATAACCAATAACATTCCTTTCCTTGTGACAGATGAGCAAAATTCCTCTCTAGTGCATGAAATAACTATAAAGGAAGTATTAAGTAGGAAACCAAGGAAATGGTAGTGGGAAAACCCAGGCTCAGATGGGTTCACATGAGATTTATTTCAATTGTTCTAGTCAATGATAGGGAAATATCTATGGGAAGTCATGGAAGACTCTCAATGGTTAGGTGGTGTCCTTCAAGCCTTCAACACAAAATTTTGCACCCTCATAACAATAGACTCCTTGTGCAATGTAATCTATAAGATAATAACCAATGTCATTACTAATCATATGAAGACCATCATGGTGAAATAACCTCCAAGGAACAAGGAATATTCCATTGGATTGAGGACCTAAAAATCCAAGAGGAAAATCTACGAAAAGATCTAGACAATAGGGATCAATAGGAGAAAGTTATTTAGCAACAAAAACATGAATTCACAAGTTGTAGGAGGCCATATTTTTTCACAACTCAATAATTTAAAGGAGAATTAGAAATATAATTCTCTTGCTAAACAAAAGCATGGGGAAGAATACCATGAAGACATTGAGAAAGAGTTGTGCTCCTATTATGTGACTTAATGATAGAGCTAGGAAAATACCATCATATAGCAACAAATTCAATAAAAAATAACATTCCTTACCTTGTGACAAATGAGAAAAATGTCTTTCTAATGCAGGGAATAACTATGGAAGAAGTACATAAAGAAGTCAAGGAGATGATAGTGGGAAAATGTTAGGCTCGGATGGGTTCACATCAAATTTTCCTTAATCAAATTGGTCAATGATAGGGAAAGATGTTTGGGAAGTCATGGAATACTCCCAATGATTAGTTTGTGTCCTTTAAGAATTCGATGCAACTTTCCTCACCCTCATTCACAAAGAAGAATGAACTCACATAGCGAAAAAGTTACAACCAATATCCATGTGTAGTGTAATCTATAAGATCATAACCAAGGTCATTGCTAATTGTTTGAATCTAGTCATGGTACAAATAACTTCCAAGGAACAAGGAGGCTACACTAAAGGGATGTAAATATTGGATCGAATTAATCTGGCACATGGGGCCAATTACTCTCTCAATGTCAATAAGTGATCTGGGAATGATCAAAGAGGTCCAGAAAGATCTGGAACATCCATAGAGGTCCAAAATGGTTAATAAATGCTCAAAATTCAAATGCTTGAAATCATCTTGAAAATTTTATCAATGCATAGAGCTCATCATCATCATTCCAACAATGCAAATGGTTCATCAAACGGAGCTCGTATGCAAAAGTTATCAACGGTAAAATTTCAAGTCAAACCTAGTCATAGTACATGGAAAATAAGGAGGTGACACGTGGCACCACTATAAAGGGGAAATGTGGCACCTAATTGGCAGTTGAATGGGAAAGGTACAATCCAACTATAGGTTGGCAAGTGGTTCAATCACATGATGAAAGGTGGCTCCAATCATATTTTGACATGTGGCATTAAAAGAGCCAATGAGAGACCACCACGTGGCGACCCCTCATTGGAAAATATTGGTTTGGATATTATGGAGTCAATAGGTTTGACCCCATGACCTCCAAAGCCACCAAAGGTATTAACAAATCCACCTTACCAACACACCATACATTGGTTCTTGTTATACAAATGGCATGTTATATATTTAAGTTTATACAAAGTTTCATATGGGTGGCTAAAGGGCTGAGGGCCTAAGTCCTCGACCCTTAGCCCCTAGTTCATTTCATACCACATGATCCCACCATAGCGCGAAGGGGGATATGACAAATGTTTCGGTGAGAGTTTAACAACCATATATTATGTGTTATATTGTATTAGCTCATACCATATATTATGTGGGAAGGTGACACCAAATAGTTGGAATACTGTAACTATATATAGTTCTAACAAAAAGGATTCGTGGTCGATGGGAATATAACCCAAGAACCACCAACCATACAATGACTTAATAGCATCACCAAATACCAATTCTCCTATAGTTAAGGGTTGGTTACTGAACCCAACAATCTATAGTTAAAGCTTGCCCTAAAATTAGGATTTGGTTATAAAGCCAACCAAATCACATTTAAAGCATGTCATAAATTTTGGGAAGAAGGTTAGAGGGGAGGCATATTTAATGGCATGCACCCCAAGGCACACACACACCATTTTATGTATATTTTAGTCTCTTAAAGCATGCCAAGAGTACGAAAGGTATGAGGCTACACCGTAAAGCATGTCGAGGGTCACCTTGATGGAATTTCAAGTATTTCATATAATTTTTGCACAATTTTTCTCTAGGAACTCAACAATGCACTATGTTTCTACATTTGAGAAACATGTAAAAAGGTCATTGTAAAACACAAACATTTGAGCATTAATAAAAGAAGTCTCTATTGGAAGTGGACCCAGAGAGGTAGCCCAATTTGGGTGAACTCTGTTTTCTCCAACTTCTGTATGTGATTGTATGATTGTTGTTCATTTCAACTTCATTTAATTGTAAGTAATTTATCATTAAAGTGAAGTTGGATAGATAAGTATTTCACATGTAATTACAAAACTGTCAAGTGACCATTTTATTTCGAAGATCAAGTAGATGTTTATGTGTATTTAAAATTATCATCATCTAAGGATTTTTCGGATCAAGTTGGTATTAGAGCAGTTTTGACAAGTATTTTGAAAGTGGATGCTTACAAGAGACAAAATCAAACTTGGTAGAGCAAAAATTGCAAGTTATAAGTCCGAAATTGGAAAAATATTTCGACGACATAAGATGGCTTCGGTAAAATAAGAAGAAGATCATCCCATGACACATGAAGAGATCAGATCTATGCTTCAATCACTAAAAGAAACAATAAATGAGTTAAAATGGAGAATTCAAAAGCATGCAAGTAGAGAATCTTCAATAAAAGGAGAAGGAGGAGGTGAAGGCGATGGACCTTCCGATCCCCCTTCCCATTCCTCCTCCTCATAATTAGTTTCTTTTGAAGCAAGTAAACATTCTTCTCATTGAAAGAATTCCTCTAAGAAGACTGGCCATAATCCGCCTTTACTAAAATTGTATTTTAAGTTTGAGTTTCCGACCTATGATGGAGAATTGAATGTCGAGAAATTGGACAATTGGATCAAGCAGATAGAAGTATAGTGCAAGGTTCAAAGAATTATGGATGAGGTTGCAAAGATATAGTTAGCTACTCTTCGACTAAGTGGTATTGCCTTAATATGGTGGGAGAGTAAGATGCAATTTGATCTAGTTAAAAAGGGTAAAGTATTCTCTTCTTGGGATAAGTTTACTAAGGATATCAGAAAACAATTCTATTAGCTGGCACATACACATCCGACAATGATTGAGTGGAATCATCTAAGACAAGGTAAAGGCCAGAATATTCAAGCATATACACATGAATTAAAAAAGAAGGCATTATCCCTAGGAATTCCATTGTATACTCATGAAACTCTTATGAAGTACATTGGTGGCATGCATTCATATCTTCGTCACACTATTCTAATGTTTATCCCCACTGACATTGATATGGTGTCAGTACAAGATACACATATAGAGGCTAGTAAGGGTAAGCATGTGAGCGAAGATAAGAAGCCATTCAAGTACGAAAAGAAATTGAAAGGTAAATGAAAGAGTAAGAGATCAACCACAGTGAAGCAAGCTGAGGGAAGACCTACATGTTCTAACTATAAAATAAAGGGACATGAGGCATCACAGTGTTGGAAGTTGCATCCAGAATTATGACCGAAGAAATCCAAGGATAAAAGGAAGTGAAAGATTGTTGCATCAACTCATCAGGATCTAGGGTCATATTCCGGAGATGAATCCAAGACCATGTCCATAGGAAGCAAAGATATATCAGCTATCAGTCCAAATTCTCCAGTTCAATCTAGCAAGACGAAAATTGATATTGATCAAAAGAAAAGGACCAATATTTTTCATGTCAGAGTTATAGTGAAGCATACAAAAGTAGATACTTTATTTGATAGTGGATATCAAGTTAATCTAATATCTGAAGAAATTGTTAAGAAGTTGGGATTGAAGACGACACCTCAAAAAAATCCATATCCATTAGGTTGGGTGTGTGACAATGCTATGTTGCAAGTGAAGAAACAATGCAAGATCATGTTTGCAATTACAACTAAGTTCTTTGACAAGGTTGAGTTAGATGTTGTGCCTCTTGAAATTTGTGGCATTGTCTTGGGTAATCCATATCTATTTGACAGGAAGGTTGTGTTCTATCAAGAAGAGAACATATATCACCTTCTCAAGCATGGGATTGAATATATTGTCATAGCTCATCACATCAAAACTAATGTTTCTTTAGTGAGAATGGGACAAATGAAGAAGTGGAGTAATGGGGACCCAGCTGGAAGAACTAGTTTCTCATTACAATCTGTACTGACTTTGCATACATGACTGCCGATTTGAATTACACTACAGATCCATGTGAAAATATACCAAACAACTGTCAATGGCCATGAATAGGAAAATACAAATGTGGTTACATGCCAAAGGTTGTCATAGTCATGAACAATGCCCAGTAAAAAAAGTCTCAAAATCAATCTAAGATATATGTATACAATGGAGTACAATCTGATGTTCCATGATCACTGAAGTCATATAGGTACTGGTCCAATGAAAAGTTAGCAACAACTCAGGAAAGTTTCGGCTACATATTGATGTATTCAAGTATTATACACAATTCGCCAAAGGTGCAAGTCTACATCATGTGAATAAAGGAGTTGAGTCGAACACAATGAGACTTCATTTGATTATTGATCATTGAGGTGTACCGTTAACAAATGCAAGACAACCTACCAATGATGAAAGTAGGTATCAAGGCACTAAGTACATTATTACAAGTGTGAATAAAGGAGTTGGGGTCGAACACTTGAAGAATCCATTGATAAGGAGACATTGATGTATTCCCAACTATCGATGGCAAGAGAACCGGCCACTAATGAATGCAAGCCTCTAGGTACTCATAGGACTGTAGGTCGCATTTCCAGAATAGATGGGTTGAAGTTGATGGAAGGAAACCCATTGAAAGGAGAGCATTAAGGCATCTCTCATCATTTAGCATGAGGTACAAAGCAGGAGCTTGATGATTTGGAGGAAATCGAATGAAGAACATGTTCACGAACCAACGACCCTGCGTGTCTTTCGTGTGTGCCAAGTTCAAGCGGTACACAAAAATACCCTCTGAATAGCAGTCAATGAGGAAAATTGCTAACAAAGGCAAGGAATCCACCAATAATTCTAATGGCATCCAAGACACTGCTGTTATAACCCTAAATTGCACCACACATTCTTACCTGGCATTAGGCCAACTCATATCCCTTCTTTGCCAAAAAATACTGAACAACTCTTCTAAAAACTCCATTTTTAAAAAGCAAACTCTAGCAGGCCCACTACAGCCCGCGGGCAAACTCTACCAGGCCCACTACAGCCCGCGGGCAAACGCTAGCAGGCCCACTACAGCCCGCGGGCAAACGCTAGCAGGCCCACTACAACCCGCGTTTGCCTTCAGAATCACAAAAAACGGAAAGTTTCCGACGGGACAAAAATCTTTGGGTCAGTTAACTAGAACTCCCGGCCATGCATGGCCGAGAGTTCGTCCAAAACCCTAGCTCCTTCTAGCCTATAAAAGAAGGGGTAGGGGTACTATTCAAAGGAGGAAAATCATAGCAAAGAAACTCTGCCCAATTGCCGAATCCGTTTTGTCCCAACCCTTTAGCCTTTCCTCAAGCTTTAGGAGAATTCAAGCAAAGCAGTTGGAGGACAAAGAAGAGGAGGAGCCCAGGATCAGGATCAAGGAACGGTGGCCGATCTCTATAATCATTGTAAGTTGATTCATCTTGAGATTAATAAAAATATACTTTTCCCGTCCCAAATACATGAGTTTTATATGTTTTATTTGATTTGTGTTTAATCTCTAACCCTCTAGTAGAACAATAGCATGCGTGCGTAGTTTTGTCTTGATTGCAGGATCACTTTTTGGAAGGAGCAACAGAAGCAAGGAGATAAATCTCAACGGAGGATCTACACCAACTGTCGATAAAAAGGTTAGTTGGTTCTTCCCTTGTTTACTTGTGAAAAAGGGTTTTAGGTTGGGGTAGAAGGTTAAAGGTTATTTCTGAAGGGTCATGATCTGCATGCAAGTTTAAGCCCTATCTTGTTAGTCCATAGGGTAGAATAACCCCACAACAGAATTGGTGACTCCACTGGGGAGATTTACTCTTAGGGTTTCCGGATTTCATTAAAGGTTCTTGGGTAGTTCAAAGAAGTTGAGTTTTCTGTTTCTTTGTTGTTTTTGTTTTCTTTTAGGTCAAAAGCTAGCAGGGAACCTGGTTATCAATACTAGTTTTTCCTTGGCTGTTGCTTGACATTGATTCTCGGGACACACAAAGGTACACGCGACCTGCAGAAGGCCTCCACGCGTGTAACCCGCGCCCTAACCTTCTACAGCCCACGTTTGAACACCTGCTGTAGTGGTTTCAGTAGTGTGTAGAGCCCAGGAAGCTTAAGAGGTAGTCTCCTCTTCCCTGTCAGAAGTTTACCTTCTCAGGGGGCTTTCTGGATCCTGTCTGGGTCTTGATTGGTTTATTGTCTTGTTTTCAGTCTGCCTTATTGTGTTGGATATCCTTTGCGTTTGTTTTCTTTTTTGAAAATTTTCCTTTTCTGTTGAAGTAGAAGCATCCAAGCCTTTTCTTGTATCCTTATGGAACTGTTGTTATGTACTTATTGAGATTTTGAACAGAAATAAAGAAGCTTCCCCCACTGAGACAAAGGCCCGAAGATGTAGGCAATTTTGTGTCGAAATTTGTTATCACTTCTCTTGTTATGGTTTGTTGTTCTTATTGCTTCAGTTCAAATCTGTATTTTATATTATGGTTGTGATATATTCTCTCATCTTCATCCTCTTTCATTAAGTTTACTGAACGGTTAATACACACATGCTTAATTAACTCAACCACATTCATTAAAAGATTCTTTTTGGATCAAGTGGTATCAGAGCTAGTTGACATTTGGAATTTGAGTTTTGCATGTTGGCCAAGGAAGAGCTCATCTCAAGGGAGAAAATGGCATCTACATGAGGACTTTCTCAATATGAGAAGGAGTTCAGAAATTTGGTGTTTGCCATGGCCGAGATGGTGAAAGTGTTGTATGAAGACTACTTGGAACGAAAGAGATCGGCTCAAGTAAAATCTTATAAGAACAACAAAGTCAAAGAAAGATTGAAGGAACTGCCTTCTACATCTGTTTCAGAAAACATATCTGAGGTATGCAGTGAAGGTTATTCATCAAATTCTCCTTCTTCTCATCAAGTTGGTTTTGGTGCATTCGAAAAACATACAAAGGGTGTAGGTTTGAGAATACTAACCAAGATGGGTTATGAATAAGGGAAGGGCCTTAGATGTAAAGGTCAAGGAATTTTTAATCCCATTGAGGTTATGGAAAGGCCCCAATACTTAGGATTGGGATATGGAGAAGTGGAGCTTCGAGCATCCTCCAAGATTGGTTCCAAAACTTCGGAAGCAAGTAATGCTTCAAATGGACAACTTAAGACATTGCAGGAACACTTCACAAAAGGTAATGGTGCATCACTTCAGGATCATGGTAGTGAATGAAAGTCATCTCCAAAGCAAAGTGAATATCAACATGGAAGGTATAATGGTCATGTTTTAATCAACTCTCCTTTTGATTATAACAAGCATAATCAAGTAATTCGGAACTTGTGGAATGTTTATCCATGTACTTATTGTCATTCACCCAAGCATTGTGTTGCCAAGTGTTGGAAGAGACAAAATTTGTACAGGAAACCTATGTCGACCAGGAAGGAAACACGACATAAAGGTTCAACTCCACAACGAAAGAAAGAGAAGGGTAAACAGGTCTGGATGCCAAAAATTCACTGCATGTTTTGCAACAAGGGTGGACATCAAAAGGCTAGTTGTTGGAAGCTTAATCTGGAGCTTCATATGAGGAAGGACAAAAGGATTGCCCATGTACTCGCAAAGGAGGAAAGATTACCAGTGAAGCAAGAGGAACACCGTGAAGAAAAGAAACCAGCCACTTGATTTTTCCAGAAGTGGATGTCTCAACTTCATTGTATTTTGCTTCCATTAATGTAATCACACATGTTGAAATGATGACCTGTTATAACATCATTTTTGTACAACATTGTGTTTTGTTTTTATCGTTATGAGTATGTAATCATTCAAAGTCCATTTTTGTAACCTTTTGGGGACCAAAAGTTCCTTTAGTTGGGAGGTGTGATCCAGAATCGGATCCAGGAGCCTGATAGGGCTCAAAAAGGCTCAAAAATGAAAGTTCTCAGAATCAGTCGAAACCAATTCCATTGTGACCGTCTCGTCGCACTAATTCTGGCCATATATTTACTTTCTCAAATGGACACCTTATGCGAGAGTTATCGCACTCTAACCATTTTTCCAAATAGGCCAAAAAGTAAAAAAAATAATCAACAGTCAAAGGGTAACGTGGCACTCTTTGGAGGTGACACGTGGCAGTGGCAGAGCTAACATGTGGCAGGTTGCAAGGTTGACTCGAGAGTGATAGGCTAATAGCATGTTGACATGTGGCATTGTGGAGGACCAATGAAAGGGTGCAACGTGGCCCAGACGTGGGTTGCCACGTGGCACCCCATCACTAGTTGAGTAGGAAAAATTATATTGGAACTCATGGGGTTCGAACCCATGACCATTTTGGTAGAGAAAAGCCTTGAGAATATTCCTTTTCCCAATGCGCCACTTTGGTGCTTGTTTGATATAATTCACTGTTTAATAAATAAAGTGTATGTATCGTGCATGGAGGGTGGAAAGGGGCTAGGGCTAAGCCCCAACCCATGGTTTTCGTTGTGCATATAACCATAGGGGCGTGGGTGGAGTACATACAACCACCAGCACACATGTTAAGCAATTGTCCGCCAAAAGATTTCGGGACCATGACCAGGACCCAAGGCTTGAAATAAGAGCACGGTTCCATTGAAGGTGCATGCGACTAGAATAGGGGGGTGTGCGTGTGATTTGGGGGGCTTAAGCCCATATTTTTATACAAAGTGGTTTTTATTATAATGTTTTTTAATTTTTAATTGATTTCAGGCCTGTTAATGGAGGATTTGGCCATTTTTGGGAAATATTGGGCTTTTTTGGAGCCCAGATTTTGGGAGGAAGTTGGGGAATGATAACCAACTCCAGATATATATAAACCAGTTATGTCTGAGGCCATGAAGGGTAGTCAAAGCAGAGTTATGTTGAAGAAAATCCAAGCCAAATCCATTTTTCTGCAGGGAAGTTGTTGAGGAGTAGACGTTTGCGGGCCATTTCTGGGAGCTCTGGTCATCCGTTTTGCGTGTCGTTTCTTATGTTGGGTTCTAGAGATCTGGAAGAACATGACCAGATTAGTCTTGTAGACTTATGGCACTGCTAAGATGAACTTATTGAGCTTTGAACAGAAATAAAGAAGCCTCCCCCACTGAGACAAAGGCCTGGAGACGTAGGCAATTTTGTGTCGAACTTCGTTATCACTTCTCTTTTTATGGTTTGTTGTTCTTATTGCTTCAGTTCAGATCTATATATTGTCTTATGGATGCTATGCTTATTCATTAAATCCTTCCTCTTTCATTCAACTTCAAAAATGGTTAATTAACACATGCAAATAATAACTCAACCACAATCATTAAAAGATCTTTTCAGATCAGACAGTGAGGCAAATTTGCAACAAGGAGCCAAGTTTGATTCTAGACATTAACCTACAAATAAATTTGGTGTTGAAAACATTTGTTAACATGGTATAAGATGTTTTTTGCTTGTTGTGTTTAGTAATCAACATGGTGGGTGATTTCTTGTGTGTTGGAGAACTATGTATTGGAATAGAGATTGGGCCATTGGGTTATAGAGGATATGGTGTTCCTTGATGATACAATCAGAGTTGTAGAAATTAATGTTGTGGTGTTGCTTTGGATGCTAAGCTTTTATGTGTGTCATAGAAAGCTTATATCTACACAAAGATGGTGTCCATTTCTCTCCTATATGTGTCAGGGATTGGTAAATGGATCATGATGCATAGATCCATTCCTATGTGTATCTCATTGAATGAAAATGTCAAAAGATTCACTATTTGTGATACCAATAGTATGAGAATTACTAGATGTGTACGATTTGATGGCTTGCTTACTATTTCCAAGTTGAACATTAGCTATATTAGTGTGTCCAAGCTAAGAAGGATAGCTTTCTTGGTGTGCTTGAGTTGATAGCTTGCTTGGTGTGTTTGAGTTGAATCATTTCTTGGTGTGTTTTAGACAAGAACCAGATGGCTCCATTTATGGTGTGTCCAAGTTGCAAGGTTTGTTCTCTACAATGTATAGGTGAGTTAAGATTAACTAGGACATTTCGATGTGCATCCTTGTGCTTGGGTACATAATTGGAACTAGTCATTAAATATTTCTTGAGGATGAGGGAAGTTGATGCATGTCCACGTGGCATAGTTGAGTTGAGTCCCTAAAGTGAGAACATATTATATTTCCCTAGAGGAAGAGGTTGTTCACTTGTATAAGGAGTTTTTAAACACTTGAAGGAGTGGATTGTGTGTTGGTTGAATGCTCTATGAGTGGACCATATGTTGGTTGTGGAATTTGGGTGATGTTAGGGGACCAAAAACCTATATACAAATCGTTTTGTGTCATAATGAGTTAAGACTTAAGGGAAATGTGTAAGCCAAAAGTGGGTGCATTGATTGCGCTAGTTGTCTCTTGGAATTGCTGATGGAATTGGTTGCACATTCATGGGGAGTTCATCAAGAAGTTGAATGAGCCATGTACCTAAAGGACTTCTTACTAGATCAGTGGTTGCAATGGTTAGGTACCCATGTATTCTAGTGGATGGTTGTTCCTTGATATGGACTTCTACATGTTGATGATGTCCACAAGAAGCAAGTCCTTGTTATAACCAAAAGGTATACTTTGTTGATGAGGAGTGTCTTTAGTATATAAAGGAGAGTGTGTTGCAAAGGAATAGACAATGATGAAGACTTGACTTGATAGATATCAGTACAAGTACTTGTTAAGCGGGAGTGTTGAAATTATTAACACCTATTTGTCTTATAGATTAATGTGTGATACTTGATCATACGAGAAGGTTGTTGTTTTTATTGTATTGGTCATTGTAATGTAGAGTTTGTCTCTACATGAGTAGTTTGCTCCTAAGTTTTAGGAGGTTGTTAAATCTAGTTAGATATGAAATATTTTCACCAGTTAGTTGGATCTTGTTTTGATATGTGGTTGAGATATCCTCTTAATAGGTTGTTAGTGTGCTAAAATGGTGTGTCTATCTTAAGGAAAAGATTGATGTATACAACCTCAGTGGGCCTAATGGTTAAGAACATGTGTTTCCTCCTTGGAAGTCACAAGTTCAAATCCACAGGGGGGGTAGGGTATTTATACCTCTGTAGACTTTAGCAGTCAAATAGTTACGTGGAGGGGTTCCCTTGTACCACAAATAAGGGGGTCTCATACACCAATTTAGTGTTTATCTTGGCCATGACCTTAAAAATAGAAAGAAAAAAAAATGTGTATAATTATTGGTTAAATAGATCACTTAATACAGTTTTAATGTGTGTGGAAACAATGTCTTCTCTCCCATTTCTCTACAGTTAATGTTAAACACTATATATTTTAGCCACGTGATACACAAATACACAACACCTAAAATAAATCATTAAAAAAACATATTTTGACCAAGATGGTATATTATACCATTATTAACTTATCCTTCATAATAACATTATGAGATAATTGGAGGTGAGAATAGAGCTCTGCGGAAACCCTAGACGCAGGCAGTTTCGGTTTTCCTCTCTCATCTTTTTTCTCGTATCTGCAGTTATTCCAAGGCACTAGATGTGACGACAATTTCTTTCGAGTGGTAGATGTTGGGTTCTCTAGAGGTCAGGAGTCATGGCTAAGTTGGTTGACTATGATTTTGATCATTTAGATGGACATCCCATTTGGAATATTCCATCTGGCATGCTCTCTGACATTGTCCCGTTGGTTTTTTCGCCTCTTGTCGGTGGTTCGAGGAATGCCTTCTCGCTGGTCCCAGCTCGAAATTCTCCCCAGGGTATACAGATGTTTGATGTGAGCATTGTTCCAGGTTCTTTGAATGTCAAACCTGGGATTTGGGGGGATTTCTCCCCAACTCCTTCAGAGGTCCCCTCAACTTCTTGGAGTTCAGTTCCTTCACCTTTCACCCAAGATCCTTTCCCTGTTTTCCCTCTAGGGCATGACAAAAAACAATCTCTCTAGGCTCTCGGTTGTTGTCCTTTCCCTAGTCATCTGGAAAATCTCAGGGCCTTTATGTCTCTTCCCAGTCTGGTAAGTCCCTTACCTGGCCATCATCCACTCTTTTCCTCTACATCTCTTCCAGAGTCAATCCTTCCTTCCACTTTGGACCTGGACGATTTTTTGGCACTTCCTTCTTCCCCTGGCACCACTCATCAGGATTATACCCCTTGTTCCTCTCCTCCTCTCCAGTCCAAAAGGTTTAAACCTAGCAGTTTTGAGTCGGAGGCTTTTATTGGAGAACTCTCATCCCTAAAGCGAAAGAAAGCATGAACAAGTGTTTCTTTAGTCCCTCAACCTCATTTTTTGGCTTTGGGAGACGATGTCATGTTACCATAGGTCCCTAACCTTGTTTAGAAGGTAGTGGTGGGTCATGCCAATGGGAGGCACATTATCCTAGAGCTTCTTTCATATTGGATCTCCTTATCGTGGAAAGATTTGGGGATTAAATTATCGACTGTACATTCTCTAGAAAAAGGATGGTTTATGTTTAAATTCCACTTGGCCATAGACGTGAGCAAGATCCTCGGTGAACCTTGGTGTCTAGATTCAAATCCTCTTCTTCTGAAAATATGGAACCCCTTATTTGATGCAAATCGTGAGTGGATCAACGAGCAACCAATTTTGTTGTGGCTTCCTGGTCTGTCGCTAAAATGTTGGAGTTGGAAATGTTTTCAGTAAATTGGAAATACTCTCGGTACCTTCATGAAAGCGGATATGTCTTTTACTTAATAAAGTAAAATGTCGGTGACTCGGATCTTAGTTTCCCTAAATATCATAAAGGGTCTATCAAATACACTAGATATCTCTCGTGATGGTTTAATTTTCAGAAAGCCACTCAATTATGAGGGAATTCCTTTCAAATGCCATAGATTTCATAAGCACGAGCATAGGGTCGCAGATGTTTTCCTTCCCATGAAGCAATGATCCTCTCAAGGGAAGAACTCTCAGTAAAGGTCCTACATTTATTTTCAATCTGATTGGGGTGTGGTTTTTCCTCCACTTCAGTCACGGACCACGTTTCGGGCTTGGAGAGAGGTGTCTGTTAAAAAGCATGTGGATTTGACCCAATAGGGTAAAAGGGACACCACTTCGTTTTTATCATAGGAAGAGGGAAAGCGCCATACGCATGAAGTGATCCCTTCAAATTTTGAGATCCAACTCAAAAAGGGTGTGGATGCTCATCTAGGTATGCCCCCACTCTCTCCTTTCTCTGTAAATTTTAATTTTTTACAGTCCTTTTCCCACAATTTTGTGGACTTAAATAAGTTAAAAAAACTTCATTCCCTTCTCTTTACTATGGAAACCCCAATGTCGTTTTCCCCAAGCCCTCCTCTTTCTATTATTTGCTTTGGTCATTTCTTGTCTCCTCTTGAACTTACACCCCTCTCCCAAAGCAAAGACTCCTCTTTTCTTTCAAACAAAGAGTCCATCTGCTACAACTTGCGGTTTCGATCGATTCCCTCTACAAACTGTTTGATCCCTCCTCTGTCGGGTCCAGGTTCAAACCCCTCTCTGGTTTCTTCTCAAAATGGGAGAGGAAGAAAATATTTCTTATCAAAATCTCAATCTTGAGAAACCATTGATGTGGCAGTTGGTCGTCAACTCTCTATCACCAGGGCACTTAGAGAAATTTCACCCCAAATGAAATTGTTCTCATTAAACTATAGAGGTTTTGTGAGCCCCACAAAGCATCTCGCACTCCAAAGGTTGTTGGAGATTTCACAGCCTGATGTCATTTTTCTACAAGAAACTCTCGGAGAAGAGGAAGTGTTCATCCAGATGCTGGAAAGGATTCAAAATTGTTGGTCTTTATCTAGATCAAATGCTTCCAGACGCTCGAGAGGCCTAGCTATAGGATGGAACCCAAAAACTATCAAGCTTGAAAATTCTTGGGGTTTCACTGCGGGACAAGGAATGATTGTATTCGTTGAAGAGTTGGGGAGATATTTTACATTCATAAAAATTTATGGGCCCACTCAGGATCGTCCCCAGTTTTGGAATGGCCTCCTAGCAATTTTTTTATGAAATACCCCTTTCTCATCTTGGGTGCAGATCTAAATTTTTCAATTGGAGCGATTGAATCCTGGGGACAAAGGTCCTAGGTGGATTCTCTCTTTGAATTCTTTATGCATAAGTTGGATGAAGGTGGGTTAATTGATATTGCACCTATTAGGCTCGGTCCTTCCTCGAGAAATAATAGATTGGGAGATTATTGTATTTCAAAGAGGTTGGATCATTTTTTGATCTCTAGATTTCTGGTGGAAGAACCTTTCCTTTTCATACAATGGATTGGTACAGGAGGGGAGTCTGATCATTACCCAATTTTCTTAGAAATAGCAGGAGTGTCTAGAAAACCAGCAAGCTTTTTTAAGTTTCATTCTTCCTGGATAAAATAGGATATCTTTCTAAAACTAGTAAAGGAAGTTTGGACACCCATTGGTCACTCAAAGACTGAATCCATTCATTTTGCAAGGAATTAAAAGAATTAAAATCAACTACAAAATCCTGGGCTAAAAAAAAAACAAAGCAGCAAATAGAATGAGACTTAATCCACATAGAATTTTATCTTTAATCCTATGACTCAGACAAAGGAGGTTTTTCCAATCCATCTCAAAAAGAGACTATATTATCCTTGGAGAAAAGTATAAGAGAGCTACTACAATCTAGATAAGAAGAATGGAGACAAAAAAGTTGGTCACTTTGGATGCACATTGGAGATGAGAATACAAAATTATTCCAAGACTATGCAAAAGGTAGGAAATTGACAAACACTATCTGGGGAATCAAAGACCATTCCGACGGATTTTTATCCTCTTTTGATGATATGGCTAGGCTGGGTTCATACCACTTCAAATATTTGTACTCGGCAGATAGAAGAGTATCCATTAATGCAGTTTTACAGATGGCACTATTATTCCCGCGTTTTGTTGAAGAGGAGGAGAATGTAGAACTTATGGTAGAGGTATCTGAAGCAGAATTAAAAGAATTTCTTCATGGCTTCAAAAAAGATAAAATCTCGGGTCCATATGGGTGTTCTATGGACTTTTTTGTAGGTTTTTTTGAACTCATAATCCCAGACCTTCTCAAAGTCATAGAGGAATCAAGAGTAAATGGTTGTATCCATCCCCCCTTCAATGCCACTTTTATAGCTTTAATTCCAAAACAAGATGCCCCTGACATCTTGGATGATTATAGACCCATCTCACTGTGCAATTGTATCTATAAAATTATTGCAAAAATCATAAGCAGAAGAATAAAAGGCATCCTCTCTAAATAAATCTCTCAATAACAGTTTGGTTTTCTAGAAGGAAGACAGATCCATGAAGTGATTGGTGTCACCCAAGAAACCCTGCATGGCATAAAGACACAAAAGAAAAAAGGGTCAGTGCTAAAGATTGATCTCTCCAAGGCATATGATTGTGTCAACTAGCTTTTCTTGAGAATGCTTATCACTCATCTGGGTTTCGGTCTTCCTTTTATAAATTGGGTCATGCGTTGCATCTCCCTGATTTCCTTGGAATTTCTCATAAATGGAGCAGCGTCCCCTTATTTCCAAGCCAAGAGAGGACTTCGAAAGGGATGTTTTTTATCCCCTCTCCCTTTTCTTCTGATGGTAGAGGGACTAATCAGGGCACTTTTGGAAGCAAAAAAAAGCAGAACCTTTATTGGTATTACTGTTACCCATATTGTTTCCCTCACTCACTTGTTGTTTGTTGATGATATACTAATTTTATACAATGATCTAAGGAGAGATGCTGAAAAGTTGAGTTCCATTCTAGATCTTTTTAGCAGGGCTACTAGCATGCTAATAAATATCACAAAATCTACTCTCTCTACTCATTTAATGGAACCAGATGAAGTTCTATTTTACAAAGGTATTTTTCCTTATTTATAAAATCCACTTGATGAAGGTTTAAAGTACCTGGGATTTCATCTAAAATCAAATTACTACACCAAAGTGGATTGGAACTAGTTATTGGCAAAGCTTGAAAAAAAGGCTAAAATAATGGAGCTTCATGTGGTTATCTAGAGAAAGTAGGTTGATCCTGGTAAAACCAATCCTTGAGGCAATTCCAGTCTAGTGGTTATCTATGGAATGGATCCCAAAAGGGACTCTAGAGAAAATAAGGAAATTATGCTTAAATATTCTTTGGGGTGGTCAAAAGGAGAGATTTATGATGTCATGGATCAAATGGGATTCTTTGGCATTGTCAAATCTTTTGGGGGGTTAGTGCTTAAAAAATATACACAGCTTCTCCACCGCTCTTGCTGCCAAGCCTGGATGGAGACTTATATCTTCCAAAACTTTATGGTCAAAGGTAGTATTTCAAAAATATATCTGTCTAGATTCAGTGGTGGATTGGATAAGAAGACCGTAAAAAATCCATCAAAATGGTTCCATCGTGTGGAAAGCTCTGGTAAAATATTTTGATTTTATCAGTCAAGGATTGGCATGGAAGGTGGGAAAATGGAACTCGCCCAGAATTGGTAGGGAACCCTGGGTGGGAAGCAATGGTCAACATTTACTCCCCCAGAACCTAATCAATAGCCTTCGTGAGAGAGGTTTTTTCCACTTGAACCAGATTGTTGATGAGATAAAAAATTCGATATGGAGCCAAGGTTGGAAAGATACACAAGCTCTGAATTTGAAAGAGAATTTTACAGTTCCCTGGAATGATTACATCCGGGCCCTCAAGATAATCCATATCAGAATCAAAGATCAGGAGGATAAACTTCTATGGAAACTCAGTCTATTCGAGGTATACTCTCCAAAAGAGGGTTATTTCTTCCTGATGACAATTCTCCACCAACAAGTCTCGGAATGGTGGTGGAAGGGGATTTGGAAATCCAAATTCCCCCTTAAGGTTAGATTGTTCATGTGGTGCCTCTTAAGGAAAAAGGTACCTACATGGGATAGGATTAAATTCAGGGGTTTGGAAGGACCGGGTTGGTGTCCCCTTTGCAAAGGGGATGAGGAAACATCTCCACATCTTTTTATGGGATGCCCTTTTTCAATTAAAACTTGGTGAGTTGTTTCATATGTTTTGGGTCAAACATGCTCCTGGCACGGGACATCTATTGAAGAATCCTGGAAGTCTTGGGTAGAGGACCATAGGAAAAAAAATATCAAGGCACTACCCCTCCTCATTCACTGGGGAATCTGGCTTTCCAGAAATTATGCTATTTTCAAGGGAAATGCCTTGCTTCATGATTTAATTGTAGCCAAAATCCTACTTATCCTAGCACATTTTCCACAAGAGAAAGTTCTACCTCCCGCTAGGCATGTAGTGGAAGAACAAATAGATATCTCAAGACCATGGGATTTTTTCGATGGTGCTTCCAAAGAAAATGGTGATCGTTGTTGGGGAGGGGGAGTCCTTCATCTCTCTCCGTTGCATTTTTATAAGTTAAAGTGAGGTCTAGGACAAGGAACAAATAATTATGCATAACTTGTGGCTTTAAATCTCTTGCTCACTTTTTCTCGAGAAAAAGGGATCTTAAACCTTCATATTTTTGGTGACTCAATGGTGGTTACCAACTGGTTGAGGAAAACACAATAGTGTCATAACATAAATCTTGCTTATATCCTTGAAGAAGTCTTTTTAATTACAAATATATTTACAAACCTATCATTCAAACATGTCTACAAGGAAAGGAACGGTGGAACAGACTCCCTATCTAAAGAGGGCACTTCTATGGCTCATGAGAAGTGGTACATCATAGAGTTCTCATAATGGTAGAGCCAGGAAAATTATCATAGACCCTTTATAGATCAAAGGGAACAACCAGTTTTCAATGTTAAAGATTATTTTTCCTCTTTTTGTACATAGTTCAAAGATACCAAATGGAAACGTTATAGTCTATCAACATTTTTGGAATCGGTCTTCATGAGACACCTTTAGACTTCTGCATAGCTGCTATATTTTTGGGGCAGATTATTTATGGTCTTTTTCACATATACTAGTTCTAGAGTATTTGTTTTTTCTTCAGAAAGACTAGTAGTTTGCATTACTTTTTTGGAAATTATATCTTCTCTTACTTCAGTTACCAATTTAAGAAGTATCAATATATCTTGGGACTAAATGCATGTCTTTACATGCATTCTTCAGAATGTAAATTTTAAATTTCTTAATAAAATTTATGCCTTTTTCCTTTGGAAAACATTATGAGATAACTATAAATCAATCTTTGTTGACACATGGATCAAGATTTTTAAAGAAAAATATTTTGTTTAAAATTTTAATATTTAAATTAAATAAATATTTAAAATGACAAAATTAACATTTTATAATTATAGATTAACTTTGTTTTAATATTTTAAAAATATTCCCCCAATGGGGAACGTGAAAATGGTAGGTGGAGGGAAATGGCCAGGAGCCGCCACATCCCCAGCACTAAGGAAACTCCCAGCCTTACTTACTCCTGCCTCGCGTGCATCTGCAGTAGATTGTACTCCCAATAGCTCAGACTATTCCCTCACCTCACCTCAATGTTAATGGAACTTGACATTTGTAGTATTATGTCACCTCCCCGCATGTCATCCTTGGCACAGGCGACCGCGGTTATATTTGGTAAGATGGAGCGGTTGGGCATCTGGCTCATTACTTTCAACAGGGATTTGGGTGTGGGTTATCCTTCCCCACAGTATTTGTTGATTTTTCATGAGAGATGATATTGTATGTGAATGAATATCTAATTACAATGATGAGTGTTCTATATATAAAGAACATATGGTGACCATGGTGACCATCCATCAAGAGATGTGTCCCTTGGGTAATAAATATATTTATACTTTATATT
>SNQJ01S0033589.1:0-51714 GCA_010110895.2 Picea sitchensis | reverse complement strand
ACAAGATTTTATAATTCAGTGAAATATTCGCCAATATTTTACAAGATTATATAATTGACTAAAATATTCGCCAAAAAATTATATATACATTTTATATTATTGATAAAATAGCCCTCAATTTTTCCTATGTATCATGCGGATTCGCCCATTTATTATACATATAAATTTAGGGGGGGTTCTTAAAATCACCCCTGATCCACAGTGTATGTTTGGTGGCCATGACCTATCTTACTTGACATCGATCTTCGCATGTTGGCATTTATGCTTTGAGTCATTTGTATTCTGAGTATGGGAATGCCTACCTCAGTGATGATATATTATCGTACTATATTTCCTTGTTTGTTGGCAGGTTTCCGACCAACCGTTCCTTGTTCCCTACACACACTCGACAAAGTATTTCAGTTATCACTCTGTTCTAACTTCATACTTTTGGGGGCTCTCTATTACACATTATTTTAGTCATCCCTATGACCGTTAATGATGTAAACCTATATGTTTCCTTCACAGGGGTCAGTGGCCTGAGTTCCTAAAGAAGGAAAGCAGAAGAACTTTTCTTGAGAAAAGAGGTTGCATTCTCCTTTGTAAAAACCCCATAAAAAAGGATGTTCGCAAGTTGCTATATAGGCAGGGTGCGAGAATGTTTGATTCTCGCAGGTTTCACCATAGCTAGGGTGCGATATGTTCGCAAGTTGCTCTATAGGTAGGGTGCGAGAATGCCTACACGTGGGAAAAACGAGCGTTTTCTCGAATCTTCTAGAAGGAGAAACTTCTATGGTGAGGTGGCATCCGAATGGTTTGGATCTTACTCGCTTTCATGATTTAGTGGGATCATCCTAACCTCCTCACCATATCCTCTTCAACTTATAAAAGGAGAGGAGCTCTCATGGAGAAGGGGTTCTTAAGCTTTGTTAGCTTTGGTTAGCTTTGGAGCTTTTGGGATTGTTAGCTTGGTTAGAATGGCTTTAAGATTTGCTTTGTCAAGATAGATTGTGAGTAGCTATCAGATCCATGGTCTCAGAATTCTTGGAGTTAAAGTGTGTGGGGAACGAAGGACAGTTGGAAGGGACCTTACGACATCAAGGCCAGGGTTGTAATCTCTCTTTCACATTTAATATGATACGGTAATATGATTCTTTCCTATAAATCTTGTTGTGTTTTATTGTATGATTCCTTGATCACATACATAGGTTTATATTGAGTTTATGTTATTGCTATCACTTTGGTTGGTTGCATTCTTTTGAAGGATCATCATTGTATGAGCGTTGGAACAGAGCTAGGATGGAGATGGCGAGGGGAAGCGACATTTAAATGGTATGTCACCCATCCCTCTTTAGTTAGTAAATTCAATATTTAAAACTTAAGGAAAGTGTCATGTTCTAGTGTGTTTTGTTCTAGATCCGGGTGGATCTAGGGAGATCAGTTAGTGTCCGCACCTACCGATTAGTCTGAAAACAGCAGGTATAGGTGGACCAATCTGGAAGTGACATGTGTCACCACTGCAAGGGTGATACGTGGCACACTCGTACAACATGTGGAAGGTACAGTGGTAGGGTTGTATGACACATGGTAGGTACAGTGGAAGACACCTAGGTAGACAGTTGGACGAATCAAGCGCTGACATGTGGCATCAGTTTGGGTGAGTGGTGAGGTGCCACGTAGCCTAGACATGGGCTTCCACATGGCACCCATTCATTGGCTAAAGTGTATGGAAAAATTTGGTTGAATTTCCAAGGAGTCAACCGCATGACCTCCCACCGGAAAAATGGCTTGACATGGTCGAGCTAGCCAACCTGCCCACAAGTGTTGCTTACTATAGCAATGTGTTTAATTGTATTTAAGTTGCAATATAGTTCATAGGGGCGAAGAAATAGGGTTGGGATCTAGCCCCATCCCCCGAGACAAACATTACCATATGACTACTCACATATAACCTCGCTCTTAAAATCATTGGCGCACGCATTGTTATAATGCCAGGTCACTGGCATATATCATATGACCCGACTTTGTATTTGTTGGTTGGCACAGATAAGGGGTTAGCCTACAGACTACGACTACGACCTATGGACTACAGACTACGACCAAGGGGCTTAACAAAATATAGTGTGTGGATACAACAGAACCAGGCCACATGGCCTTCGATGCGAACAAGAGCTAAGGGATAAGGGGCCAGCGCATGGCACAGGGCCACATGGAGTCGCCGAGGTGACCAAGAGCCCTAAGAAAGGGGGTTCCACCCTATATATTTGCATCTAGTGGGTTTTATACTATCATTATGATTTTAAAATGGATTTTCAGCCAAATTTGGGAAATATTATCCATTTTTGGGAGATCTTGGGCCCTTTTTTAGGCCAGATCTTGGGGATAAGTTGGGAGATGGTTACCAACTTCAGGCCTATATAAACCAGAGGCTCTTAAAGCCATAGAAGGAGGTTCAGAGCAGGTTTATGTTGTAAAAATATTGAGCCAAATCCATTGACATGCAGGGAAGCTATTGAGGAGCGCACCTTTGCGGGCCATTTATGGGAGCTTTGTTCATCCGATTTGGGTGTCGTCAGTTTTGATGGGTTCTTGAGACCTGGTAGAACACAACCAACTCATTGTTGTAATCCATTGGAACTTTCATGATGTGCTTGAAAATATTCGAACGGAAATAAGAAATCCCACTGAGACAAAGGCCCGGAGACGTAGGCGAGATTGTCGAACTCCGTTATCACTTTGGTGTTTTATGGTTTGTTGTCTACATGCTTCTGTTCAGATCTATTTTTGCTTAATGGCTGTGATGTTTCCTTTATAATTCTTCCTCTTTCATTTAGCTTCCTAAATGGTTAATTAACACATGTTAAATAACTCAACCATTGTCGTTTAAAATATCCTTTCGGATCAAGTGGTGTCAGAGCTAGTTGATGGATGGAATTTGAGTTTGCATGTTTACCAGGGAAAAGCACATCTCAGATGAGAAAATGGCATCTACATGGGGAATTTCGCAAGATGAGAAGGATATGCGAAAAAATCTCTTTGACATGACCGAGATGGTGAAAGTGTTGTATGAAGACTACTTGGAATGACAGATATCGGTTCAAGAAAAAGATTCAAAGAACAACAAAGGAAAAGAAGAATTGAAGGAATTACCTTCTACATCTATTTCAGAAAACATTTCTGAGGTATGCAGTGGAGGTCATTCATCAATTTCGCATAGTTCCCGTCAAGATGGTTTTGGTGCATTTGAAAAACATACAAGAGGTATAGGTTTGAGATTGCTAACCAAGATGGGATATCAAGGAAAGGGCCTTGGAAGAAAGGGCCAAGGTATCATTAATCCCATTGAGGTTGTGGAAAGACCTTGTCATTTAGGATTGGGATATGGTGAAGAGGAGATTGTATCATTCTCCAAGATGGGCTCCAAAACATTGGAAGCAAGTAATGCTTCGAATGGCCATCTTAAGTCATTACGGGAACACTTCATGAAAGGTGATGGTGTATGACTCCATGATTTTGATAGTGAATGCAAGTCATCTCCAAAGAAAAGTGAAGATCAGCAAGAAAGGTATAATGGTCATGATTTTTCAAATTCTCTTTTTGATTATAAAAATCATAATCATGTAATCCGAAACTTGTGGAATATGTATCCATGTACTTTTTGTCATTCACCCAAGCATTGTGTTTCCAAGTGTTGGAAGAGACAATCTTTGTGAAAGAATTTTATGTCGACCAGGAAGGAGACACGACATAAAGACTCAACTCCACAATGGAAGAAAGAGGAGGGAAAACAAGTTTGGATGCCAAAAACCCACTGCACTTATTGCAACAAGGGTGGACATCAAAAGGATAAATGTTGGAAGCTTAATCCGGAGCTTCGTCCAAAGAGAGACAAAAGGATTGTGAATGTACTCATGAAGGAAGAGGCATTACCAGGGAAGCAAGAGGAACAACATGAAGGAAATAAAACAACCACTTGGTTTTTCCAGAAGTGGTTGTCACATCTTCATTATATTTTGCTTCCATTAATGTAATCACACATGTTGAAATGATGACCTGTTATAACATCATTTTTGTACAACATAGTGGTTTTTTTTTTCCTTAAGAGTATGTAATCATAAAGGTTAATTTTGTAACTTTTTGGAGGACCAAAAGGTCTTTAGTGGGGAGGTGTGATCCAGAATTGGATCCAGGAGCCAGATAGGGCTCAGAAAGGCCAAAAACTCAAAATGCTCAGAATATCTTAAAAACAGACATGTACATATGCCTCAATGTTACAAACCCAATGCAACTTGAACGAGCTCAAATGGAATTCGTATGACGAAGATATCACGATCTTTTCATTTTGCTAAACACGCAAAAAAATATGATTGTACAGTTCATACAGTTCGTACAGTGCCATGTGGAAACTGACTATACAGGTCATATGTTTGTACAGCAAACATGGCAAGGCACATCGGATGTTGACATGGCAGCCTCTGGAGGTGACACATGGCAGTTGATCATACAGTTATGTGGATAGATTGTTGACTAAGCAGGTACAGGTGGACCAATCTGGGAGTGACACGTGTCACCACTTCAAGGGTGACACATGGCTAGCCCATATGACATGTGGTAGGTACAATGGCAGGTTCGTACAAGACGTGTTAGGTACAGTGGCAGACACCTGGGCAGACAGCTGGAAAAATCGGGCGCTGACACATGGCATCGGTTTGGGCGAGTGGTGAGTTTCCACGTGGCCCGGACATGGGTTGCCACGTGGCACCCATTCATTGGCTAAAGTGTATGGAAAATTTTGGTTGAATTTCTGGGGAGTCAACCGCGTGACCTCCCACCAAGTGAATGGCTTGGCAGGGCCGGGTTAGCCAGCCCGCCCACGGGTGTTGCTTACTATAGAAATGTGTTTAATTGTATTTAAGTTGCAATGTAGTTCCGATGGGAAGAGAAAAGGGTTGGGGTCTAGCCCCTACCCCCGACACAAACATTACCATATGACTATGCACATATAACATTCGTTTGTTGGCGCGGATAAGGGGTTAGCCCCCGGTTGGTCGGGCTAGCCCGCCAACCAAGAGGCTTAACCTATGGACTACGACCATGGGGGTTAACAATATATAGCTCGTGGATACAATAGAACCAGGCCACATGGCCTTCGATGCGACCAAGAGCTAAGTGATAAGGGGTCAGCCCCTGGCACAGGGCCACATGGAGGCACCCAGGTGACCAAGAGCCCTAAGAAAGGGGGTTGTGACCTATATATTTGCATATAGTGGGTTTTATAGTATTGTTATGATTTTTAAATGGATTTTCAACCAGATTTGGGAGATATTATCCATTTTTGGGAGATCTTGGGCCCTTTTTGAGGCCAGATCTTGGGGAGAAGTTGGGAGATGGTTACCAACTTCATGCCTATATAAACCAGAGGCTCTTGAAGCCATGGTGGGAGGTTCAGAGCAGTTTTATGCTGTAAAAATCTTGAGCCAAAGTCGTTTTCATGCAAGAAAGATATTGGGGAGGGCACCTTTGCAGGCCATTTCTGGGAGCTTCGTTCATCCGATTTGGGTGCCGTCAGTTTTGATGAGTTCTTGAGACCTGGTAGAACATGACCAGCTCATTGGTGTAATCCATTGGAACTTTCATGATGTACCTGAAAATATTCAAACATAAATAATAAATCCCACTGAGACAAAGGCCCGAAGACGTAGGCTAGATTGCCAAACTCTGTTATCACTTCGGATTTTTATGGTTTGTTGTCTTCATGGTTATGTTCAGATATGTATTTGTTTAATGGTTGTGATGTTTCCTTTATAATTATTCCTATTTCATTCAGCTTCCTAAATGGTTAATTAACACATGCTAAATAACTCAACCATTTTCATTTAAAAAATCTTTTCGGATCACCATCTCCCTCTGGAACTGATTGTCTGGTTCCCTCTTAAGCATTGAATATCAATTGAATCTTCAACCTGCTGACTTCAACACTTGTCCTCCAGAACAAGTCTCATCATCCTCTTCTTGTAGGTCCTACCTACAACTCAAATTCAGTTCAATAGTCATCAATTTCCTAAGCCACAATGCTTCGCGCCTTGCTGCCACATACTCTGCCTCGGTCGTATTGAGTGCTACACACCATTGCTTCCCACTACTCCATGAAACCATACTAGAGCGTATACTAAATAAATATGTCAAAGTACTCTTCCGATCAGGAATACTTCCGGTCCAATCTTAATCCGAATATCCATATAACCCAAACTCATGGTCTGTCACATACCATATGCCTGTATAAAGTAACATCCATAGTCTCTGAAATCATGTCCTACAACAACTTCAGATTTGGTACCAAAGGTGTAGCCATTGCCTTGCATCTTCACCTTACATAGTAAGTCCAAAAACTTAACCTCTAGTACAGTTGTACTTTTCTACATGCTTTCTTCACCATCAAATCAATCTTGTCCTCTGTGTAGTCACCAATGCAAATAGAATCAACATTGCATTTCCACATGAGACACTTATCCCATACTTTTATTTTCTTTTTTTTTAAGTGTGTTTAAGAACATGTATTACTAAAGAGGGTTTATGGTACAAAAAAGGGGAAATCCCTGGTCTGCCAAAAAGGAAACCAAGCCAAAGGTTCCCGAGTTGCGTTTTCTGAAATAGGCAAGGGGTAGGATTGGACTACCACCATGGGAAACCAGCCTAGTCCTACCATATCCAGTTTTTGACAGCATAAGCACAAATGGCGTGAAAAGGATAAACAAAATAAGAATAACTGAAGTTGAGATTGACCCAGGACTGACCCGACTGACTTGACAATGGACTAACTAGACACTAGTCCAGGATGATGATTTCTTCCCTTCATCCGCCTGGCCCTTTTTCTCCTCCTTTTTGGGGACTGTGCGATTCTTTTTGATATGTGATGGTGCTCCTTTCCCGTCAGCTGGCGTGATGTGCATGTGATGGACGTAGTGCAGGTAGAGATGGAATTGAGCAGCCAACTGCTCCAGCTTGGATTTCTGGTTCATCTCGACCTCAGTTAGCAGTTTGGTGATGGTTTCCAGACTGTTGAGGTGTCTCAAGATTTCATTCAGTAGTTTTGTGTGTTCCTTGTTGTTCTCCCGTCTAGCGTCCTCCCTCTCTGAGCTCACTTTGCCAATCAGAATCTTTGTTTTCCATGCCTTATCCATCGTTTTGTGATAGAGGGTTTCCCTGGGCTACATGGCTCCTGGGTCGGTTACCCAGTCCGCTTCCTGAACTAGAGCATCCCATGTTTTTCCCTTGCACTTTTCGTTGATTGCCTTCTCCAACTGGGTGATGGTTTCCTTTCCTTTCAATGCCACTAGAGTATGAAAGGTTCCTTCCTCATATTTTGTCGCATGATCCATCCTTGAAACTCGTCGAGGATTGTTCTGTGTTCCCTTCCCCTGGGGGTTTCGTTTTCTATTCGTTTGCTTCATACGCACCATCTCATCTGGTCTATGGTTTCTCCTTTGTTGCATGCTCAACCTGTTTTTGTCTACCCAGGGGTTCCTCCTTTCCCTGCCCTTGTGTCTGTTGGTAGCCTCTGCACTTACGCTCTTTTGTTTGCCTCTCTTCCTGTTGTTTGTTCTTTTATTGAGCTTCCTCTGCTTCGGGCTCGTCCTTCCAATCATGGTCTTCCTGTAGAGGTGAAATTTCTTGTCCTTTATCCCTGTCATGGTACGTATGTTCATGATAGCTCGACGGTTATCCCTGTACTTTCCCTTGCCCCTGCTCGCTTGAAATCCTATTGGGCACCTCCTTGTACCTCGTCCTTGGCGTGGTGGATCAATATTGGTCTGTGTCAATCCCTCTTTCCTTACGTCATTAACTACTTGTTGATTGTCGTCGATACTTTCCCACGGGCTTTCCCCACAAATATTACTGTTGACAGGATCTTTTTTTCGTACCCTCGCCTGTTGTATAAGTTGATCCGTCATTGTGATTGGTAGTCGAGCGTTGGGCATTCATATCCTGCCTGGCTCCTACGGTCCTTTCACTGGGACTTTCACTACCCTCCTCAATGTGACCTCCCTTGTTTAGGTTGTTGTCCCGATCTTTTGTCACTAGTTGGGTGCACTCAGTTATAAATTTTCCTTGCAGAATGTTGATCCAGGTAGTATCTAGTTCTGATCCTTCCTTTCTAACCCCCTCGTTGGCAATTCTGTCCGCCAGGCCATTTCCTGGACTGCGTACCCAGCACAACTCCACAATGTTAATCGCTTGTAGATGCTCTTGGATGTTTTAGAGGGAGTGTGCCAAGCACTAGTGTTTCTAAACCTTGCCCACTCTTGTGCCATTTTGGAGTCTCTTCACCGTGTTGATAACCAGGGTGGAGTCGCCATCCACGATAGTGTTTGTCATCCTTTCTCGGCTTAGAATTTCGAGACCGAGCTCCAGAGCTCCAAATTTCGTTGTGTTGTTGCTTGAGTTTCCCAAGCTACCAGCGTACAACCAGATTATGTTGCCCACTGTCTCTGATCACCCCTCCCATTCCTATCATTCCTCGGTTACCTTTTGTTGCCCCGTCAAAATTTAACTTGAGGAACCCTGCCGGAGGAGGTGTCCAGTTGCGCTCTCCTAATTGGAGTTGTGGTGGTTGCCCTACCTATGTGTTGTTGCGCCTATATTTTAGGTGAAAATTATACAGGATTCGGGAGTCCTGGCCTGTGAGTTGTGCTCTTTCAAATGAGAAGTTGCGGCTCTACACCGTTTCTCAGATTTGTGAGATTATTGCTTGCTTGAGTTTCTCTTCCGGGAGGCTTGCATTTCTGAAGATGTGCATGTTCCTTTATTTCCATATTTCCCATATGATCATCCCTGGCATGAGGTTCCAGCAGAGGTTTTCCATTTTATTTTCGTTGTAACTCTCATTCTAGTTACTGATGGTTACACTGATGTTACCTTGGGTCCTATTGGACTGGCGAAAGATGCCTGATGCCCAGTCCCATATCTCTATTGTGTAGTTACAATCGTTGAGAAGGTGATTCGTTGTTTCTTCTTTAGCTTGACAGAGGTGGCATCGTGATGGGCCTATGAAACCTCTTTTCCTTAGGTTTTCCCAGGTTAGAATTTGGTTATGAAGTACTAGCCATTTGAACATTTTGATTTTTGGCCACTGCGCGCTGCCCCAAATATTACCCCACTATTGCGTCGGGTCTTCTTGGTCCTGGTCTGCAATGTAATTCTGGGCTTATTTTAAGTTGAATTCCCCTCCATTTTCCCTACCCCATCTTAGTTGGTCGTCTTCTTCTGAGACTACAATTTTCCTTTTCCCCAATTCCTCCTTCACCTCTTTCGTTATTGTTGCGATCTGATCTATGTTTTGTGGGTTGAGTTTGTCCCAGATCCTCCATCTGTCGCGGTCATTTTCTTGTTTCTAGTAGTGATGGATTTTGATTTTTCCTTGCACGATCATCTCATGTTGGAGTTCCTCCCTGTCCGGACTTTCCAATATGGGTTCTTGTTGCCATGCATCCTCCCAGAATCTAGTTCTTTTACCATTCCTCACTTCCTAGAAACTATGTTTCTAGATCCAGGTTTTATTGCACCAGGATAGATTCAAGATGGTTGATCCTTCTCTTGTGCTTATAAAGTGAATTTGATCTTGGTCGTTGATGTTTGGGGCATACTTGGCCTTCTAGAGGGCTTCCCATGGTGTTGAATTTTCTTTGACCCATCTCCACCAGAGTTTCGCCCCGTATGCTTCATTGGTTACTTGTGGGTCTTGTAACCCCAGGCCTCCTTTGAATTTTGGTTTGCAAACCTTCTCCCAAGCCATAAGGGGCCATTTTTTCTTTCTTTCCGCTCCACGCCATAGGAAATCCCTTTGGATGGATCTTATTTTTTGGAGGATTCCTTTGGGAGCGGGAAACACTGACATCATATAGGTTGGTATTGCTTGCAGAACCTCTTTGGTCAGGACAAGTCTCCCTGCAAGGTTGAGGGATCTGTAAGTCCAGTTTTTCACCCTCTCTTGTAGCTTGTTGATCACTCCTTCCCATGTTTCCATTTTGCAATCTCTGTCCGTCAGGGGAATTCCCAAGTATTTTTTTGGGAGGGTTTTGCGTTCAAACCCCAAAATATTTTCCAAGTTCCTTTGAATTGCTAGGTTGGTATTGAAGAAATATACCATGGACTTGGAATGATTGATCTTCGCTCCCAAGGCTTCCCCAAAATCTTCCAAGATTCTTTTATATGCTTTCGCTTCCTTGATCGTGGGTGTTCCATGGAGTAAGGTGTCATCAACGAACTGTTGGTGCATGGAGGTAGGGCAGTTTTCAAAAGGTTTAATGCCTGTTATTTCTCCTACTGCAATTGCACTTTTTATGCTCCTATTGAGTCCTTCCATCATCAGAATGAACAGGAAAGGTGATAGTGGGTCTCCTTGTCTGATGCCTCTTGAGGGCTAGAAGGGTTTGGCTAGGGCTCCATTGATTAACAGCAAATAAATAGTCATTGATACTAGGCTAACAATCCAGTTAATCCAGTGTTGCGCAAAGCCAAAGGCTTCCAAAGCCTTGACCATATAGTGCCAGTTGATTTTGTCATAAGCCTTTGCTAGGTCAAGTTGGATTATCATCCCCCCTCTCCTCTGGGTTTTTAGTATGTGTATTAGTTCATGGGCATGGATGATGTTGTCCAAAATTTGTCGCCTTTCTACAAAACCCGCATGTTCCTAGGAAATCAGTGAGGGTAGGAGAGGTTTCAGTCTGTTGGCTATGAATTTGGAGATTATCTTATAAACCACATTGCATAATGCTATGGGTCTATAGCGGTCTGGGGTCCTAGCTTCATTTGCTTTGGGTATTATAGTGATCATTGTCGCATTTAGCACTTTCAAGATGGAGGCCGAGCGTCTGGAGTCTTCCACCACCCCATAGACATCATGTTTGATCTCTTCCCAATAGGCTTTGAATAATTCCATAGTGAATTCATCTGGACCTGGGGCCTTTCCATTGAGCATTTCCTGGACCACTTGGTCAATTTCCTCCTTAGCAATGGGTTAGTTTAGGTTGATATTTTGTTCCTCGGTAACTAGCCTGGGATGTGCTAAGTTATCCTTTGTATGGCCTCCATTCGATCTTGGTTGGGTTCTCGGGCTATGCCATGGAAGTGGTTTACCAGTATATTTTTTATCTCCTTGTGGGACTCTCTCTCGATCCCATCCTAGTCCCGAATTTTTAGGATTTTTTTGTGGATTCTTCTAGCAATGGTGGTTCGATGGAAAAACCTTGTATTTCGTTCTCCTTCCTTTAGCCAATTGATTCTGGACTTTTGGCGCCATAGGGTCTCTTACTGCTAGCATCTTGCTTCCTATTCCTGGGTCAGTTGGATCTCTTCCTTTTTTCGATCCTCTGTGTGACCCCTGTCTATGCATATTTCCTGGAGGTTCCTCATTCTGTCTTCAATAATTCTTTTTTCTTGGTTTATGTTTCCAAAGATTTCCTTGTTCCACTCCTTGAGTATATGTTTGATGTACCTGAGTTTATTATATAGTTTGAACATCCTTGTCCCTTGTTCAGGTTGTGGCTCCTGCCACCATTGGTTGATGTTCTCCTTGAAGTTGGGATGTTCAATCCAAAATTTCTCGAATCTGAAAGGTCTATTTTTCGGTGTGGTTTGGAAGTTTGCTTATAGTTGGACTGGCAAGCGGTCTAAACCCCCCCAGGGAAGGATGTTGCAATATAAATTTAAACCCTGTAGGATGATGGACTCCGACACCAGGAATCTGTCTAGCCTTGTTGCTATCTGATGTTGATTTATCTGTTTGTTGTTCCATGTGAACTGGCCATTACTGGTTTTGATGTCCATCGTCTCCACTATATCTATGAAAGCTGAAAAGTCCTCTGCATCTCTATCCAGTCTCCCGGTACCTCCTTTTTTCTCCGCAAGTGTCGTGATGATGTTGAAGTCCTCGGCCAAGATCTAGTGGAGGTTGTTGGAGTGGGCTTTTAGTTGTTCTAGGTCTAGGAGCATTCTTCTCTTTTCTTCCAACATATGGGGACCATAGACATTAGTGCATAGAATCACCTCTGTGTTACCTGTGATTTGCATGTTAACCAAAAGTGTGTATCTGGTGGCTTCGGCTACTAGTAGATTCATCACTTGTGGGTTCCACAAAGTGAGAGTATCGCCTTCCATCTGTTGTCCTTCGACATCCAACATCTTGTACTTGCTCCATTGTTTTCTGCTGATTGTTTCCATTCTATCTACTGTACATTTTGTCTCTTGGATGAAACAGAGGTTTGGTTGTTCCTTCCTCAGTCTATTTTTAAGGATTCTTTGTTTTCGTGGGCTCTTTATGCCTCTAATATTCCATGTTATAATCTTCATTTAAACATGTGGGGGGGATTTTGGAAAGAGTTTCTTGATCTTACCTGAATTTATCAACAGAGCTCCTAGTTCCTGTAGGGCTACGTTGTTTGATTTCCTGTCTTTCTTCCTCCGCGTCTGCTTGGGTGAGAGTTGTGGTTGTCCCTCACCTGCTTTGATTCCTAGGTGTCCTATCTCCCCATGTGTGGGATTGAGCCCTCTGGATTTTGCTTCCTCCCTTAAGAGGAATAGGTATTGGATGTAGTCTAGTTGCTCTGTTGGTACATTGTCCACGCCTTGCCTTTTCCATTGCTCCAGTATGTTCGGGAGATCGATTCCTTCCCTTTCCACAATATCTCTAAGGTCGGGATCTTTCGTACCTACCTCGCTTGGTGTCATTTTCACATCTTCGTCTGCCTCCTACATGGGTGTGTTCGCTTCTCTGGTTTCTCCGTCCATAGGAGTTGTGCTACCCCTCTGCTCCATCTTGTTGCTTGGATTGTTTGTGTTCTCATTTGTAGCTTGGTCCTTAGCTTCTTTAGCTTTTTCCTTTTCCTTTCCTCCTTCTTCCCCTTTGTAGGTTTTGTCACGCCCTTCCATTATGGTCCTACCTTCCAGATTTCTTCCCGTTGGGGTTTTACTTGGTTTCTTGTTTTCTCTGTTTCTGTGATTCGGTTTGATAAACCCATCCTCATCCTGTTGTATTTTGGTGTTTTACGCTTCTTGTTTTTTATTGAGAGGGCATTCTCTAAATAAGTGTCCATGTTCATGGCATCTTTTGCATCTGAATGGGATCTGCTCATAATCGATGCTTTGTATCCATTCATCATCTCTAAATTCCAGGCTTAGAGCTTATGGGAGTGCCCCCGAGACATCCATCTCTATGTAGATCCTTGCATAGGAGGTATATCTCCCTTTTAGGGTTGCTTCCAATGTCTTCACATATTTTCCAAGTTTGTTACTGATTGCTTCGAAGGTGGAGGGTAGCCAATAGTCTAGCGACAGAGAGTAAAGACGCAGCCAAACAGGTACATTCTTGAAAGTTTCTTTCTTTGGGGAGAAGTTTTCCTTCCATGGCCACATGTACAGTCCTGCTGAGGCGTGGAAGTATGCCCCCCCCTCAAAGACTTTATCCATGTCTTCCAAATTCATGAGTATTGTTGTGAAGAAGCCTTTTGAACCCAGGTGGAGTTCCACTTCCCCGCTTGGCTTCCAATGATATTTTATCCAATTGTGCAGCGTTCTTTCTGTGGGCCACAGACCCATGAACTTGCAAATTAGTGCATGTGTCTTCATCTGGTCCCGAAAGAGTTGTGTTAGTGGGTCTTCCAGTAAACACCTTGGGTATCAGTGTTGTTTCAGGTTTACTCGGGTTGTGCTCTTCTGCCCCATGGGGGTTCTTTGGTTCTATCCCATGCTTTGCTTTTCTCCAACACTTATCTCTCTTATTTTCCTAGGCCCACCTGTGAGGGAGTTAAGCTCAATCTCGCTCTGATACCATGTTGATTTTTCATGAGAGATAATATTGTATGTGAATGAATATCTTATTACAATGATGAGTGTTCTATATATAAAGAACATATGATGACCATGGTGACCATCCATGAAGAAATATGTCCCTTAGATAATAAATATGTTTATACTTTATATTATATTATACATATAATATAAATATACTTTATATTTATGCTTTATGCTTTATCCTTTTTATATATATATATATATTAGAATAATAATATTATAATTAATAATATTGCTTAATAATTAATAATCTCATTATTAATTATTAATTATTAATCATTAATCATTAATCATTAATCTAGTAAAATGTCTTTCCGATAAAAACATCAACAGTATTGGCATTCGACCTCCTCTTGGCTCTGGCTCTTTTACCATCTAGGTATGCTGTGCCAGCCCGGACGCTCGAAAAGAGGTCCTGCTTGGTATAGAACCTATGGCAGGTTGGCTCATAGAAATCAGGAGATGCAGCCGCATTATGGTGGCTCGGTCGGTTCTTCGTCTTCGTTGTCCTCCTTAGGACCCGTAAACCCTTCGCCTTTCAAGGGACGCAACACCCCTTCCAGGCCCTTCAAGCTAGTTATGTTTCTAGGTTTTTTTAAGCTCTCATTTTTTTTTGTCATGTTCAGCAATTTTTACAATAGTTGGGCCCTCCGCGGCACTATAGCGTTTAAACAGACTGTTAGCTCTTTTTCTAGTTTATTTTTTTTTTTCACAAAACTACTAAACTCGAGAGGACTGAAATAGTTTCCTTGCTGGACAATTCAGAGCCTCGAAATTGTTTTATGGATGTTATAATTGTATTCACTGTAACTACAAAATTTGAAAGATAATTTATAGATAATTGTTTAAAAAAATATATTTTAAAAATATTAAAATTTATAAAATGAAGAAATGTGTAATAATAATCATAAAATTTAGTAATTTTATCAAATTTCTTTTTGTAATATAATTTATAATAATAATAATATTTATTTATTGTTAAGATTATGATTAATTTACTTATTAAATATTATTTATGTTTGTGAATAAAGAGACTCTCTATATACAGTCATTTGAATATTTAATTTATAAAAGTATATATTTTACTTCTTCCTCCATTCATATCTAGAATATTTAAATAAAAGTTTTTATATAAAGATAAACATTATATTAAAAAGGAGGTGTAACATATCTAAACAATAAGCATATAAATTCAAGGAGTTGTAACATATGTGTAACATATCTAAACAATAAGCATATAAATTCAAGGAGTTGTAACATATCTAAACAATAAGCATATAAATTCATTGATACGAAAATCATACAAACCTAATAGCTTTCACAAGCCACAAAGGAAATCTTTCTAGGATCTTCACTTATTACATCTTAGTTGTCTTAAAAAACATATTGCGTAACAAAAACACATAATATTCTAGTTGCTTTAAAAAAATATAGAAATTAGCAAAAAATTATGATGGTTGAGTGTTTTCTCTTAACTTACATTGAAGGGAGAGCAATTTTGTTGTATGGTATCTATTTCATCTTTCTTTTAGTTGGTGTATTGTCTCTTCTTTTTTGAATTTTATTTGTACTAAGTTAATTAACATTCTATGATTTGTGGTTATGGAATGTGAATATTTACTAAGGTTGATGAACATGTTCCATCACATGTTACATTCTACTTCCAGAAAATCTATCTTTTTCTTATGTTGTACCAAGACTCACATAATTGTTGCATTTTGTGAGGTACAAATATGTTCATTTTGTGCACCTTAAAAGTCACTAAGAAGAGGGAGGATCTATGGCATTGGATTAACTCATCATGCATGCATAGAGCTCGATGAATCTTTTGTGCTTCTTTGCAATCCATTCTTTCTAAACCCAAAACAAATATGTATGAATATGACAAAGCCAGAGTGGAGCCACTATGACTATGGAAAGAATTATGATCGACAAAAATCCCCCAACATCTTAAATATATCAACACTACAGCTAAAACATTTCCAAAATTTCCAACAACAAAAATTTATCCCTGAATAGATATTTCCAAGACCATTTGAATTTAGCAAACTCGATGATCGGATATGGGAGCGGGAAAGACTAAAAATACCAGATAAAAAGGTGTCGAGAAAGGAGAAATTTGCTAGATAATAGGGTTGCATGAAAAATACCCTTTGATACAAGGCCCAATTACAGTAACAAATTCTAGAAACTAAAACCCAAGAAAGTACCAAAGCACATTGATGAATATACATTGGAGTCATTCAAAAACTAGAGTCTTCAAACTAATTTTAACCAACCAAGCATCATGATAGAGCCTTACTAGATGAAATCTGAGCTGAATGGTAGTGTTCTAGAATACCCTATGAATTATGTTCCTTAACTTCTTTGTTATCCCACCTCACAAGTGAAATACCACAATGGAGGATTCAAGAGACGTGATGAAGATTAATTATAGCATGCAAGAGAGATGGGGATGTGTCACCTCATACCCTTCACCGCACTTGAGGTATGGTCTATCCATTGTTGAAACATGTGTTGATAAATGTTGATGGAAGTCGGCTTGAGTTTGAAACCTTAGGAATCTTAGGGGATTATGTGATGGAAACACCCCCCATTTTTTTCAAAACTCCTTGAGATAATGTGGAGTCTTCATTAGCTAATAGATCCGCTTGACAATTGAATTCTCGGAGGACATGAAAATATGAAACCATATTCATATTAATGACCTCCTTATTGATTCAAGCAATGATCAGAGCCAATTTATTATCAAACGGAGTTAATTTCATGACCATCATTTTGATTATGATGCTCGAATTTCCTATAACAATCAACTGTTGTATATTAAATCTGTTTGAGAGAGAGACTTTGTAGGAGGAAATAAGCTTTACCTTGATTATTTATGGATATTTTTAATCCCCATACAAAAATTATTTATAATTTTCCTTTGAGATAAAAAAAAACAATCTCCCACACTTACCACTCCTAAAAAAAAAATGGTATATTCTTAATCTATTAAACTATTCATAATATGCATTTATTAAAAATATAAAATTTCACTCTTTAAAAATAATAATATATATTATAATCCAAACTCACTTCTTTAATACAAGTCTCAATAAAAGCATTTTACTTGTGATTTGAATTTTGTTTTGATTAGATTAAAGTACATATAATTACCATGTTGATAGAATTGTTTTATAAGAGGATGATTTAAAAAAACAAATTATTAAGCATTTTACTTGTGATTTGAATTTTGTTTTGATTAAATTAAAGTACATATAATTACCATGTTGATAGAATTGTTTTATAAGAGGATAATTTAAAAAGAAAAAGAAATTATTACTGATAAATTTATAGAGCATCGAATTGGTCAAAAGTTGAGGGAAGAAATACATTAGCGCCCTGCTTAGAAGTATCCTGAATGATTATTTTTTGCAGTAGTTGTTTCACCTTTTTGCACACCCAATTAGGAAAATGAGTATATTAGAAGTATGAAATTAGTCATCATCATTTAAGTTCCATTGTGTCCAATAAATTTATTTGAAAATTAATCAATTAAATATATGTAAAAAGTATATAATGAAGTTTAAAGTTGTAAGTACTCATCAAGATTCAAAGATCTTCAAATTTACATATAGATGGAAATAAAGATATTCAAATTTAATAATATTGTCAAATTTGAATGATAAGTTGTTTATCAATGTTTAATAAGAGGAGTTGCGAGCACCAAGTCCCTATTAAGTTTGGTAGGAAGAGATTCACCACTTTTTAACATGCTACTAGGATCAGTTGCTAGATCCTAGATTTACTGGTGTAATATTTTATTGTTTGAGCGGATATGCCCAGGAAAACACAACCAATTATATTTTATGTTTGAGCTCAAATAACCTCAGATTCTTAGGTTTTTTAGTATCATCGCAGACAAGGACATAAACAACATCACAGTCAGCAAAAAAACTTGGCGGTGGACTCTTAATTACGAATATTCTTGGGTTCTTTAGTAGCATTAGTAGCATCAGCAAAAGAACTTGGCGGTGGACTCTTAATTACGGATATTCTTGGGTTCTTTAGTAGCATTAGTACTTTTGAACAACTCACTGTTATTTTTAGTAGCATCAGAACTTTTGAACAACTCACTGTTATTTTGGTATGGTGAAAGATAAGGGTCGTAGTTTGCAAAACTCTTTATTTATTTTCAATATTTTTCTTGGAATCATAGGTTGAGAATGCTTTTATTTTCAATATTTTTCTTGGAATCATAACTTGAGAATGCTTGTAAAATATGGAGGATAATAAAGGGACAACAATGACATTTTTAATATCGAGGATAATTAAGAGAGAACACTGACGGCTTCTAGTAATCTACGCAGCCACATCCAAGCACAGACATGAACATGAATATGAAAGAAAAATAAAGATGTAGAGTTTGCCATGTATCCTCTTTGGATACTATGCAGTAAAGCAACATCTAGCTATTGACAACAGTGTATTTCGACCACAATATACTTTGTTGAGCGCCCGCGCCCTGGTGTAGAGATGTCTAGGGTTCGACACAAACGTCACCATGGAAGCTCAGGGAGGAGGGGAGCCGTCGCCCCCTCCTTCTCCGTCCACCTCCTTTCGAAAACTAGTTGCAGCTTGCAGCAAGAAGACTACCTCCTCAGCTCCCCCAAGCTTCGTCAAGAAACTAGACGCTATTCCGGAGATTGACCTGCCACCCGAACATCCAATGAAGGTAGCCCTTTCCCTCTCTGAACGAGGACTCGTAGGTCAATTCATGGGGCTATGGCCTTCAACCAAATCCACAGACAACTGGATACAGTGAAACTGGAGACCGTTGATCACAAACAGTGTTACGTGCTATGCGGTCGGGAGAGGGTATTTCATTTTCGAATTTATCTCTCAGGAGGACAGAGATTTGATCTTCAGAAATGGACAGTACTTCATGGGCACCCAAGGACTCTATTTAAACCGATGGACCCCAAGCTTTGATCCTGCCTCAGAAGTTCCCAAAGACGTCCTTGTCTGGGTAAGACTCCCAAATCTGTCGATACATTGTTGGAACCCAACCTCGCTTCAAGCAATTGGGAATGGACTGGGGCGCTACATTGATTGAGCAGAGCCTAGAGACCAGTACTCCTGCACGCGGATCTGTGTGGAAGTCGACCCGGAGGTAGGTCTGTCAGAGGCAATAAAATTAAAAGTTGGGGATTGGCACCACTTCCAAAAGTTGGACTACGAACAGCTCTCGTTCAAGTGCAAAGGTTGTCATGAATACAGCCACTTCCAAAGGAACTGCCCAAAGAACCCTTCTACAGAGAAAGCAGGGGATGAAGGCTGGCAACAGGCCCGGAAGGGGAAATCCAAAGCGAAAGGACCAAGAAACGAAAAGACAGCCCCACCGCAAACCAAAACCTCAGGAACCAAGGAAACTGAGAACAGCTTCAGTATTTTGGCAAAAGAAGTCGATGGAGAGGAACCAGATCCAAGTAAAGAGGTTCAAGAGGAAGGAGCAAAAGGTAACCAGAACCCCGAAGACAAAGGGAACCCAACAGCAGAAGAAGAAGGGGCGCAAAACAACTCCCCCCAAAGGTTGGAAGGTAGTCAGAACATAGAGGAAGGGGAGATCTCAATAGGCAGTGACTCAGAAGACGCAAACGAGGCTTGGGCCACTCCAAAGAAAATAGGAAGAGGTAGGAAAACCAAAAAAGCTGAAAGAGACCAAGAAACCTACAAAGACGTCCTCAAAGGGTCACAGCCCACCATCAAGCAGCTAATCAGCGTTCGACATACGAGAAAGCAAGCCAAAGCCTCCCAAGGAGGCCATCCCTCTCCCCAAGGTTTTTAATGATTCTAACCTCCTGGAACTGTAGGGGAATGGGTAGCAAAAGGAAGGAAGAAGCACTCAAGGATATAATCAAAGCCTCGAAAGAAAACATCCTCCTTCTCCAGGAGACCAAGATGAGCCAGCAAGACTCACTTAAAACTTCGTTGAACGTTTGGAGAGGCAACCAAGGAATAGATGAAAACGCCAGAGGTGCCTCAGGAGGACTCTGCACTCTGTGGAACGCCTCCAAAATAGACCTAATCATCTCTGACACATGCATGCACTGGATTCACACCAAACTCCTTCACAAAGACTCGAGTTACCAGGTAAGCATCTTTAATATCTATGTGCCGCAGCAGTTGGGGGGGAAAAAACAATGCTTGGAGTCCCTACAAAACTACCTACAGCAAAACGAACTCAACAATATCATTCTCAGTGGGGATCTGAATGTAACCTTAGCTCAAGAGGAAAAAAGAGGGGGTTCCATAGTGAGAGATCCGGCCTGATAATGGGTGGAAGATCTAGCCTCAGCCTGGGACCTTCTAGACATCAAGCCAGCCAAAGGACTTTACACGTGGACAAATAAAAGGATTGGACCTAGGCACATAGCTGCCAGACTGGACAGATTTCTAGTCCAAAGCTCCCTCCTATTACTAGGACTCACAACAAATGCAGCTTGAGAGCCATCAGCTGGAAATGGAACACAAAGAGGTCACGCAAGAAGCCCTGCAACATGAAGACAGCCTTCAAAGACAATGGCACAAAGCCTGCAAAGAGGAGGAAAGCTACTGGAGGCAAAAATCAAGAAGTCTTTGGCTGAAAGAAGGAGATAAAAATACAAGCTATTTCCACAAGCAAGCGGAGGCAAGGAAACAATACAAAGCAGTTACAGAAGTACAAGTCCAAAATAAAACAATTGCAGATCCAGAGGGCATAAAACAAGCATCCTTTGAAGCCTTTGAGGTGCTCTACACAGAACCACAAGGGACAGAAATAGACCCGCAGATGTACCCTCTCACCATTATCCCAGGCCTCATAAATGAGGATATCAACAGCAAGCTGACCAAGGAGGTATCGCAGCAAGAGATAAAGGAGGCCCTGGATCAAATGAACCCAGACAAGGCCCCTGGGTCGAATGGGTTCACTGCCATATTCTATCAGCAATGTTGGGATATAATCAAAAAGGATCTAACCAAAATGATCAAGAAATCACAACAGAGCAACAAGCTAAGTGGAAGCACCAATTTGTCCTTCCTGGCACTCATCCCGAAGGAGAAAGGAGTAGTCTCCTTCAACCGCTTCAGGCCAATCTCCCTTTGCAACACAAGCTATAAAATTCTCACCAAAGTTATAGTCAATCGACTCAAGTCAATCCTCCCTCTCATTGTCCCTGAAAACCAAGGAGGCTTCGTCAAAGGTAGGCATATTGACGATAACATCATCCTTGTTCAAGAGGCCCTTCACTCAAGTATTCGAAGGAAAGACAAAGGTATGATCATTAAACTGGATCTCGCTAATGCCTTTGATAGAGTTAGACATAAATTCTTATTTGAAGTAATGAGAAAGTTTGGTTTTGATTCGACCTTTGTAAATTGGATAAAAGCTTGTATCGGATCACCATGGATAGCCCCGTTGGTGAATGGGAAAGTAACAAAATTCTTCCAAGCTTCCAGGGGTTTAAGACAAGGGTGCCCCCTTTCGCCCCTTCTCTATGCAATCCAAGATTCAGTCCTAAGCTACCAGCTGGAAAACTCCCAAGTTCATAAAAACCTCTAGGGACTAAGAATCATGCAAGGGGTGAAAGAAATAAACCATGCACAATTTGCGGACGATGCACTACTGTTGGGGGGGGCAAGTCCAATAATAGCAAAAAAGTTTAAGGAAGAGCTGGACGCTTATGTTGCAGTCTCAAGAAGTGAAATAAGCCAGGCCAAAAGCAAAATCTATGGATGGAATATCACGCCAAATGAGATGCTGGGAATCACAAGAGTTATGGGGATGGAAGGGCATACTAACTGGGAGGCCTTTAAATACCTGGGAATCCCCATTTTTAAATCTTCCCCAAGAGCCTCTCACTGGAACCACCTGATAGACAAACTAAAAAGTAAATTTTCCTCCTGGGGGGCGAACTGGTTAAATTTAGAAGGGAAAGCAGACCTGATTAAATCCGTGGTGACCAGCATCCCCATCTATCAGAGCTCGCTGCTTTTAGCCCCTGCCACCGTCATCCAAAAAATTGAAGCACTTCAAAGGCGCCTCTTGTGGGAAGGAGGAAAGCAGGCACGGAGGAAATTGCATTTGATAAGTTGGGAAAAAACCTCAAAGCCCTTCTTGGAAGGGGGCCTTAACTTTAAAAAAACTCAAGCTCAAAATCTGGCATTGGGGGCAAAGTTGCTTTGGAGGATGGTCACTAGCAAACCAGCTTGGAGCAAACTAGCACTCTGGAGAAAATACTTTGGGGGGGCCAGGGACCGAAGCTTAGAGTTTCCATGCAAAGATTCGAAAGGCTCCCCTATCTTCACTCCCTGCAAAAAGGCTTTGCCACATTTCAGTCCTCATCTCACATGGGTGCCAAGAAATGGAAAGAAAATCAAAATCTGGCAAGACTGAATTATGGGAGACCCCCCCCTAGAGCTGCGACAGGATCTACATCGCCTCAAAGACTAGATGGATAGTCAAAACATTGTTACTCTCTTTGACATCTCAATTTGGGGGGAGGACAAGCTAATGACCTGGCAAGGGTGGGGAGTGCCCAACAGACCTGTTGATCTAGAAAAGGACTGGAGCACCCTTCAAAGTTGTCTTCAAGGGAAAGCCCCTATAAAAAAGAAAGGTAAAGACGAAAGAGGCTGGGGAGGGAATGCAAAGGCCTACACCACAGCAGAGGGCTACCAACTCTTCACCAGTGTCCCCATTGCCCTGCCTAATCCGGCAATCTGGAAAGCAATCTGGCAGTCCAAGTCCATTCCAGAAATCGACCTTTTCATATGGACGTTGGCGCACAATAGCATCCAAACAGGGGAGAACCTCAAAAGACGTGGTTGGGAAGGTCCCTACAGGTGTCCCTTATGTCTACTTGCTGAAGAAACCACAAACCATCTCCTCCTCAACTGTGTTTTCTCCAAAGAAGTTTGGAAGCTAGCAATAGGAACTCAAAGTGCCCTCAATCTTCCCCCTGATATAAGAAGTCTCCTTCTCCATTGGGACTCCTTCTACCCTTTCGCTGTAAAGAAAAGAAATCAAGCCTTCACTATGTGGAAAGTACTTCCAAAGTTTATCATGTGGAACCTTTGGCTAGAAAGGAACAACAGAATATTCAGAGATAACCAAAGAAGCGCAACCATGGTCTTCACCAAAATTCATGCTCTCTTTGGTGAAACTGCCCCTTACCTCTGCAATTCAAATAAGAACCACACGCTGGACGCTTTAGAGGAACTCTGGCTAAGCCAGTTCAAGATCCAATGTCACATGGGAAGAAAAGCCAGCAACCTAAGCAAAGAAGATTGGGAGGTCAGGAAAGACAAACAGGAGTTTGCCAATTGGAAAAGAGGAAGAAACACCCCTATCCTATTCTTTGACGGGGCCTCGAAAGGAAATCCAGGCCAAGTTGGAGGAGGGGGGATAATTGAAAATCCCATTGAGGCTACAACAATATATTTCGCATTGGGCTTAGGAATTCAATCCAACATTAGAGCTGAGGCCATGGATCTTTGGCAAGGGCTATTCCAAGCAAAAAAACACAGGATCCAGGACTTGATCATAATTGGTGACTCCGGAGTGATTATACAGGCAATAATGCACCACTCTAAGACTCAGAGTGCAATTCTCAATAACCTTCTTGACAAGATCCACCTCCTCCTAAGGAATTTCAAGTCGTATAAACTATTTCATGTGTTAAGGGACTTGAATGGGGAGGCGGACGAGGAAGCCAATAGAGGCACACTTCTGGAGCCGGGGGTATTGAAAGTGAACGAAATGGTATTTAGCGTGGCACTCCCTTGAAATCTGATCCGCCCTCCATCTCATATTTAAACACAAGCTAAGTCAGTAGACAGGAAATCGGGGGAATCGATTAGACCAGGACGCGTTAGAACATTTGGTTGGACGAGAGGGATAGATCAGTACCATGAGAAGGAGCGTCGCAGATATGGTGGAGACAAGAAATCTGCGCGGCCATCCCTCACAAATTCTGCAAATCGAAGGAAAATGATGAGAAAGAGTGAAGAAGGAATTAAAAAGAGGGTGAACCCCCAACCTCATCCCATTACCACGGCGAGATCGCAAGGCAACCCATGGAAGCAAGGTCGTGAAGCTTCCATTAGTAAAGAGCAAGGTGCAAACAGAAAGGGGACGCGTTCAGGAATGGCTTCAAGTTCGACCAGCAAACCAAGCACGGAAGAAAGGCTCAAGGAGATGGATAAAACATTGGAAAATCTGAAGCAACTGCTCCATTTTCAGCTGGATTTTCTTGAAAATTTGGATTCAGAAGCAGGAAGAAGAATGGAGAAACTGGAGGAGGACATCACCACTGCAAAGATCGGGTTTACAGAGGAGATGGATAAGCTACACAGGGAGCTAAAGAACCCTCAACAGGAATTTGAAGAACGAATAGATCAGCTGGAAGCAAAGATGGCTCAGCTAAACAGCGACTGGAAGCAAGACCCCATGAACTAATCTAGCCACTAGGAGTCTGTTAGCAAGATCTCTCTTCAGCAAAATGGCATTTTGTATAGAAGCCATTGTTGTAAATAACTCTGTACCTGGTGAAGGTTAACAGAAGCTTAGCTCGGGATTAAAGTCTATAGCTATAGATTTAGAAGGGACTTTCAGAAAGACAGGCACGAAGAAATTCGGGGCCTATTTTGTAATCGAATCTGTGGCCAGTCCACCCCTTTTTTAATACAATCTCTATAACCGTTTTCGTCAAAAAAAAAAATAGTGTATTTCTACCACCCACGAGTCCAAAGGGAATAGCGACTACCGCCATCTTGCAGAGAACATAGCACACGTGGACTTGAACTACATGTCTGAATGTCAATTGTTTTGAGAAGCAAGAAAGTAGGAAAGAAATTTCATGGGATCGAAACCTCTCCAAGAAACCTTCGGCCACTAAAACCCATGGTGGAGGCTCTTCCATTGAAGGCACTTTGAAGCACGCAACCATTGTTGAAATGGAGGCACTCTTAAGCGCACAGTCATTATTGAAAGAATGCATCATTATATTTGTATTTCCATGGGAGCCTGGCTGAATTCTACTAGTTGGATCGATCAGTAAGTTTGGTGGCTATCTATGCTTCACAAGCGTTGTTGGTCATCTATGCTTCAGAAGGGGGAAGTCACTGAACCGCTCATTTTTCTACATGATCTAGTGGAGCACCAGTGGGAGCCTCGCTCAATTCCAATGTTTTTTTCACTGTACCAAGTATTTTATTGTATGTAATTCATAATCTGCAATTAATCTTTATTTCAACAATCATTTGTTTCCAAACCAGTGTTCTTCAAAACTATTTTCACAATTTGGATGTCATTAATTACTTCCTCTTATTGCTTCCACAGAATCGTCTATCGCACATTCGTCTATAATTTTGAGTTACATGTTGTCTCTGAGCCATGCTTCTAAAGCGTGTTGGGGAAGGCTTAGCAATAGACGGTTCGAAGAGAACCCCATAATTCCTTTCACATTGTGAATGAAAATTTACCGTTCTTCCACCATTCCTCGGCTCAGGCTCTATAAAACGCCATGGAAGAGACTATGCTTATCAGTTCGCCCTTGAATTAGACTTATGGCTTGGAGTTTTAAAAATATGGCAACAATTATCCAGAAAAACACGAATTGAAACGAAGAGAAACGAATCTCAGACAGCTTTCTTGCAATCCAACGAAGGAGGGCAAGAACCCTAGAGCTAATATTCATTAGCCCAAATGGGGTTTCAAGAGTCATTATCCCAAATTCCAGATAGTTCAATCAAATTTTGAGAAAAATTAAGGGGGTATGTACCATTTCCTATGCTTCTCCTTCTTTTCACTATGCCTATGCTCTAGCTTGAAGGAAGTTCCCTCCTCAAGCTTCGAGCCTAATTCATCTGCGAATTTGGCCAAGTGCTCAAGCCTAATTCATCTGTGAATTTGGACAAGTGTTGGATAAGGTGGACGATAATGTGGGGTGCAGGTAGGCCTTGTATATATTTTTTTTGCAAGGTCTGATACCTCCTCCTCGCCTCATCACGGGTTCAAAATCACTACATCTCCTAATGGACTCTTGATACTCGTTCTTGCGGATCCATGTGTTCTCAAGGGAGAAGCCCAAGCCGAGCAACACTTTCCAATTGACATTATTGTCTAGAATTGTTGGTCTTATGACTAGCCTCACATATTGAATATTTGGGAGCCATCTAATAGATGGATGCAGATGCTCTAGTAAAGGAAACGGGTTCAGGTGGGTAGGAAACCCTAGTGTCAGTTTCAATGAACTAGTTGTTAGTTTGTTGTGGGCTACTGCTGGTAAGTTACTCACCAAGCTATTGTTGAAATCTATACTATGGTAAGTTAAAGGGTAGGCTCTCAGAGCACCGGGCATGAAGATGCATTAGCGGAGATAGAATTCTCTTAGAGCAGCAAGCATGAAGATGCATTAGCGAAGATAGCACGTTGACCTCCAACCACAATGATATTTCAGATTACATGCATGGCATGAACTAGCATGGCTCGGTGTGCGTGAGGCCCATTCATGTTACATTCGTGCAAAAAATGAAGAAGCCCAAATGAGTTAAGTACATTGTAAAACAAAATTCATTAGGGTGTAATTTTTTTTGACAGGCAGGTAAATTTGTTTATTGTAAAGCAAGTCTTCTTAAATTTAATTTCACTCCCTAGTTATTTTGCATAGGTGGCTCGACCTATGTGAGGCTCGTTCACGTTTAAGTCACATCCTTGCAAAAATGAAGCCCAAATGAGGTAAGTACCATGTAAATGTTTTTTCAGGGGCTTGTAAATGTTTTTTCACAGGCCCAATAAATTTATTTACTGAATTTTTATTTACTGTAAAATTCAGTGTAAAAATGAAGGAAAATAAATTAAAATTTAGTGGAAAATTAAAGGAAAGTAAATTATGTATAAATTAAAGTCGTTGTAAATTTGATTTCACTCACCACAAGTCTTCTTAAATTTCATTTCACTCACTATTTTGCAGAAGTCAAGAATGCACTGCAATGACGTCTTGATTCCTTCCTCCCCTTATCCACCATTCGTCATCCTTATAAGGATGGTGCACTCGTGCCAGCAAATCCTTTTGGTTTCTCTTGCAGGCATCTCTTGAGTTTGGTTTGCAAAAATAGTCTCAGGGACATGCAAGATACAAGTGGAAGTGGAGGGTGGTGGAAACTCATGCACTGACACTATGAGACACGAGGCTATGTAACAAATATGGCTTATGGTATACACTATGCATATCTTATCCTACAAATATTAAATGTTGGCAATTAACGCTAGTCTCAAGTGTAGCATTAATTGACCTTATCTTAATGAAATGTAAATATATGATAAGTTTCCTAAGTTTATTTCCAAAAAATGGTCTCTTGCCTCGATACAAGGCCAAATAAGACCTCCAACTTCAAACTTACACTTAAAAAATAAATATGAGTGAGAAAATTATATTATCTTTTCAAATTATAAATTAAAACAACAAAAGTTCATCGATTTACCTGCCAAACTAATGGAAAAATGGTAAACCGGTTACTAATAGTCCCAGCCCTTGGGGCAAAGACTAATAAAGAGTAAAATAGAAAAAATATATAATGCAAGAGTGTGAAGGCTGCTATGATATTGATGTCAAAAAACTACATGATAAAAGTTTAAGAAATAGGTAGATTAAGAAAGCATAATATTATTTTATATTGGTTATATAAAAGTTAAATATTTAACGGGTATTGAATTATAAATAAATAAAAGTTAAATATTTAATCGTTATTGAACTATAAATAAATTTTAATCAGTAATTTAATTAATTATATATTATTTTTACTTTCAAATTTTTTGTTATTTTATTTGAGGGTTTGTTTATCATATTATTTTTGTATTGAAGATTTTTTTATTCTCAAAATTCTTAAAGATGTTTTTAAAGACAATTTTATCAATATATGTTGGTTTGTGTTTTAGTTTTCCTTATAATGATAAGATGTTTTTTAAGATAATTTTATCAATATATGATATATGTTGGTTTGTGTTTCAGTTTTCTTTATAATGATAAATTTTTTGAATTTATTTAGAATTATAAAAAATGAAAATAATAAAATTTAATTACAATTTTATCAATATATGTTGGTTTGCGTTTTAGTTTTCTTTATAATGATAAGATGTTTTTAAAGATAATTTTATCAATATATGATATATGTTGGTTTGTGTTTCAGTTTTCTTTATAATGATAAATTTCTTGAATTTGTTTAGAGTCATAAAAAAAATGACAACAACAAAATTTAATTAAGATATATAATGAAATAGAAAAGGTAATTGATTAGAAACATAAGTGACTAAAATGAAGAGTAATTCAAATATAATGTACATGATGTAACATCTTCTCCTCCTCGCAATCTCATAGAATTTATGGAGGACTCATTTATCACTAAATTCTGTGTCACTAAATTTCGTGTTTGGGAATCTTTCATGTATATGCTACTTTGCACATTATTTACTTTCAATACTTATTTCACTACAAGGTTAAGGTATAATTTTGACCATTTTCTAGTGATAGTATCAAATATTTCTCTGTGGAAAATTAAGTCATTTGTGTATTTTACGACCTCTCCTCTCTGATCAACTTGTATATCTTTATACACTGATTTGTATGGTCTATATTCCCTCAAGACATGTATTCACCTCGGTTCATTGTCAACTCTACACCATGTGCTCAAACATTAATAAGCACATCATAAAATGAATAATTAGCATGAAAAATGTAGTATATTGAATTCAATTAATACTATAATGTGCACTCTAAATTTCATTAAAAAATGTAAGATAAATTATACCCTAGCTAACATGTATAGAGAAAATAAAAATAACATTCATCGAACTTGATCCCATCTCAAGTAGGTCATCCTCATTTACATGTGATCTCCCACCTAATGTTAGCCTCTTTAAAAACTTTCCATTTCTTTCATTAAACTTTTTTACAATAGAAAACAATATATTATTTGTAATGATTAGAATTATAGATGCAACTCTTCATAAAATAAATGCATGTATTTCAATATTATATAACAATAAAAAGTATTTAATTAGAGCTTATTGGGGTCGCCTTGCCTTCATTGACTACTTTTTCTTTACCCACTCTTCTTGAGTGTTCCTCYTCTCTTCTCTTGTGTTGGAAATCAATGTCTAATCCCTCTCGATTAAAAGCCATATCATTTTTAGATCTATTACAATGATACAATAYCAAGGTAAGTACATAATATCCATGGCATAAAATATATGCATAATTTAGCATGAGGATTGAAAATACACACACATAACATCAACATATATTTAGGCACTTTGGTTATGAAAGGAAATCCAATTACATGAGCAGTTCTATACACCTAACACAATAGTTATGGAGTTATATATAATTAACACAATAGTTATGGAATGAAGGCTCGTAGTTTCTATAATGAATAGAAACTAGCTATTGCACCATCATCAACACCATCACTATTTCCTCTCATCTCAATTTATATACTTGGATGAATATATTGGACACGGAAAGAGTAGGAGGGGTAGTGCAATGCAACAAAAAGAGATTAAAGGGGTTAATTTACATTATTTTACTATAAAGTAATGGGCATGTTTATTGATATTGACTTAAGTGTAGCTTAACATAGTGAGTTACAATTGTTTAAAGGAAGAGTAGTAATCATTATTAAGATTAATATTATTTAGAATTAATATTTAATAATTAATTTAAATAAACAAGTTTGAGATTTAGTTTAGTTGTTTAGTTCTTCCATTGGGATAAATAATCTTGCAAGAGGAACAATAGAAGTGGAAGAGGAAGAGAAGAGAGAGGAAGAGGAAGAGAAGGGAGAGGAAAAGGGAGAATATTAGAAAAATAGGAAGAATAAGAGAATGAACAAAAAGTGTTGGGGGAGGGGAATTGTAACACCCCAAGGTCGAGCCCCTGCTGAATTGTAATTATGCTTATAGGTTGGTGAGCCGAGTGGTTATAAGCTGAGAGACTTATGTGTTTATTAGGCTGTTGAGCCAAATGCTAAGGCCAATGAACCTGATTTTGTATATGTAAATACACACATATCATTAATAAAATTACAATGTTGCGTGTAGACCCTCCACGAAGAAAGAGTTATGGGGGACTAAGCTCCACTAGGTGGGGAAGGGGCTAAGTGTCTAGGAATAGGGGCTAAGCTAAAGGGCTTACCTCTAAAGGAATAATATTATATTATTATTTCCAAGAAGATAAGGTTTGATATAACCATGTTGTCCTAAGTTCCTGGGGGAAAGGGAGATGAGTTTTAAGTGGATCTCATGCAGCTTCAGGGAGACATGTGTCAACCTGGGCGCATGCAGTTTTAAGTGGGAAATTCAACTCGTTGGGGGCCCACTCACTCACCAGTCTCATGATTCTCACAACTGTCACGATACTTCACCATGGCATCTGCACTCTGGCAAGGTTAGCCACACTGGAAGAGAGACATACTCCCCATTGATGCATGCGTCAGTGTAACCTGCAGACACTGGAGTTGTCCTTTGTATTTCCTGTGAAGCCTGATGAACATGTATTTTTCCTGAGTCATGTTGTGTCGTAGTGGTTGGCGGTTGCTGCCAACGCAGTTTTTTCTAAGCTTGGTTTGTTGTCATATTCTGTGTCCATACCCGTTTTATGTGGTTGGCTTCACTTGTGTGCTACCCGAATTTTGTTGATTGAGGTCACCTGTGTCCATTTGACATAAGAGCTGAATTGAAGAAGCAAGTTGTCAGGCCTGTGAGCAACTCTCCCAGGTGAGAGAGTTTGTTGGGAAGTGAGTTCTCCTGGAGGGAGTCTCGTAGCAGCTACAATACTCTGAGACTTCCAGTCCAACCTGTTGTTGAATCCCAAGGTAAGGGAGGTGTAGTAGTCGATGGACTTGTATTAGTGAAGGTGTACCCTCCTGGGGTGGAGCAGGCATGTGGGGAATGAGGGTCTGTGGGTTGTGGGCGTAAGTGGCTCCTGGGATAAAAGATCCTTCCTATTTTTTTTTGCAACTTCCTTCTTGTCCTTGCCAAGCCTAGAATTCCCTTGCCCGGTGGAGTTTAGTCCCAACTCGGGGGTGACCCACTGTTGAACGTGATGAGAAGCGTTGTCTAAGGCTGGGATGTTCGTGGAAGGTCTGCACGTAGTTGGTGGTCACCTATTAAAAGATAAGTACCAATTCTATGTTCATTGTATGTTGTGTATTTGTATTTGCATTATAATTAATGAGTAATGCATGTATAAATATGTTGCATGTAGGTGTTAATGTTACTTCTGCATCAACAGGTTTATGAGGAGAGTATTGACGTATGTTTAATTGCATTAGATAGATATATATTTATATGTGTGAATACCATATGGTATCTCTATCTTTTGGTTAATTTTTATATGTGATTATTTCCGCAAAGTTACTATGTGGCATGGTCTGGCATGTTGTTTAACCTGAGAATATCACAGAAATGGTATCAGAGCAGTAAAGGAAAAGCAAAGTTTTCTTTGGTAGCATTACCCGGTTGGGGTCGCCGATCGAGGGATGTTATAGGAATAAAGGGAAATGCAAAGGAGCGGGAGAGGGAGAAAAGGGGGAAGGAGAAGCAAAGGAACATGAGGGTGGGAGAAAAGGAAATGGAAAGATAAAGGAGAAGGATAGAGAGAAGAGAAGAGAAAGAGAAAAATATGAAGAAGAGGAAGAGGAGGGAGAAGGAAAAGAAAAGGATGAAGAAGAGGAGGTGGAGGAGAGGGGAAGAAAAAGAGGATTGGGACGAGACTGGGTAAGAAAGGGAAAGAGAAAGGAGAGGTAGTTGAGGGAGATAAAGAATAAGAAGGAGAGGAAGAGGAAGGAGAAGAGATGGAGAATTAAAAGGGGAAGATTGATAGAGGACAAGAAGAATAAAATGAAGAGGAAAGAGGAGAGGAAGAGGGGGAGAAAGATGAACAAGAAGGAAGAAGGAAAGGAGCATGGTGGGAGAAAAGAAAAAGGAAAGAGAAAGAAGGACGAGGAAGGAGAAGGAGTGATTCATATGAACAAGAAAATGGTTGTAAGACTTAATACTTGCAGGTGTAAGTAGGCAATTAAGGAAGGTTAGATCACTATGAAAACAATGCAAATGTAAAAGGTGGAATAAGAGAATAATGAGAAGAAAACAATAAATTATTTAAAATAGAAAAATAAAATAGGAGAGAAGGTTGAGGAATGGGAAATGAAGGGTCATGCTTGTTGGCCTTTCCCTTACCCCCCAACTCTCCCTATTTCCTCTTGTAATTTCATTCTCTATGGGTATTTTGGCCAAGAAAGGGAGAATGAACAGAGAGCCAATAAAGCATTGTACTCAGATATTTCCAAAATAGACTGAGCATCGAGTCAAAACTAGTTTTCCCATTTGGGTTTCCAAGGTAAACATGGTGTCCATTATGTCTTGAATTACTCTAAGATTTGTATGTGATTGTGCTATGTGTATTGATGTTTTAATTCCAGTTTTAATGACTACCATTGAATAGTGGGAGTGCAAATGAGAGGGATATATGACCATACTTGTGGATTTACTACATTGTTGATTTTTCTTGTCTAATAGATAGTATAACAACTTTATTGATACCACCATATGATGCATTTCTAGGACCAGAGATCGAAGATTGTCATCTCAAAGTCATTGCATGTCTTTCATTAGAACAAATTTGCTCCAAAAATGGGCCTTATAAGAAAAGTCATGCTTGTTGAATTAGAAATTCAATAACCAATAGAATTTCGAAGAATTGAGTTGGACATATAAAAGTCAAAGATGATTGTGTGTTATGTTTCTATTTGAGAATATTTAACCATATGTACACCTCAACTTAGTTAAGGTCTTGGTGAGATCATCTCAAGATATGTTCAATATTTTTGAAATATTCAATATGGAATATTTTATGTTATTAATACTTTCATTATTTATTGTATGATATCCATTATCATTTATTTATTGTAGTTCCATTATTATTATATATCAATAATAATGTATACTTCCATTATATATTAATAATGTATTGTTATTATTATATTCTTATATAATAATATTATATTATATAGTTATTAATTTGTAATATTATATAATTATTATATAATATTTAATTAGTAGTTATAAAGTTGTAATATACTTGTTTGTTAGTGTGAATAGGGTTATTTAGCTATCTGGTTCTTTCTTAGCTAGTTCTTTGCTTTAGCTCTCTACACATTGGCTGTGTTTTTAGTCTCTTGGATGGTTAATCTTATATATACTCACCCATCCCTCTCATAGGAGCATCCCATTTTTCATTGTATGATTTGCATTGTCTTGAATAGAATACAGTTGATTCTTTCTCATTTCTGATGTTTAGATTTGCTTTCATTCATTCATTTGCATTATTGGGTGGATTTTTATCCAATTCTACATGGTATCAGGGTAGTTGTGAATTGTGGGTTAGCAATATTTTTAGAAATATGAGTGTAGAGCTATTTTTTCCAGAGAACATGAGTATGTTCATCTCCTTCATCCTCGGATGATCTAGAGAACCAAAAAAATGTGGAGAAAACACTAGTTTTTGGGGGGGGTCTTTTTTTGACTTGTCAGATGCAGGTTTTTTTGGAGCTTCCTAGAGATATTTTGAGCTCATCATTGAGTCCAAGGCAACTGAGATAGCCAAATTTTCCTTTTGTTTCATCCCAGTTGGACATCGAAGGCTAGATCTACGAGTGTTTAAAGTCAGAAGTTTATTGTCAGATCCAGCAGGGAGCCACCATTTTAGAGCATTTTGGGTCAAATCTAACCTTGCCATCACACTTAGAAGGCCTGAAAACCCTGATATTGATTGTCCATTCGTCTATTTTGGGAAATTTGTTCGGAGAGGAAAAAAAATTCCCCTTAAGTTGCACTTAAGGGGGGGTGTTAATGTGATTAGGGTTCTTTAGCTATCTAGTTCTTTCTTAGCTAGTTCTCTGCTTTAGCTCTCTTCACACTAGGTTAAGTTTACTTAGGGACTTTTTCACTTTATCCCACATTGGTTTTGTTTTTAGTCTCTTGGGTTGTAAATCCTATATATACTCATCCATTGCTCTCATTTGAGCATCTCGTTTTTCATTGTATGCTTTGCATTCTCTTGAGTAGAATACAATTTATTCTTTATCGTTTCTAATTTCTAGATTTGCTTTCCTTCATTCATTTTTATTCTTGGGTGGTATTTTAGTTGAATCTTACATTGTTGACCCAAAGGGGCCCGTGGCATAAGTAAGATCTTACATTTTTTCTTCAGAGCTGGTTCAATAAGACAAAACTAAAGCATTTTAGAGATTTACCTTTTCTTGTTCTGTGAAATGTTTGGTTGTCTTGCAAAAAAAGATTATTTTCTAATAAAGAAGTTCCAACTTTTCAAGTGTTCTCACAAGTTGTGGCTCTTTTTAATTTTGCAAAGAATGATCCTTCTCCAAATATGTCTTGACAAGTCGGGGACTTGTCGATCGATAAAAGTGGTAGTTAGGGATTCTTTGATGGGGTGAGTCAAGGGCTTGAACAACTTTGTGGATTGGGGGGTGTTTTATATAATTTAGATTCTCATTATTTTACTCTGAAGGCAAATTGTGGCAAGGGTACAAACAATTTGGCTGAACTAATGGCAATTGTATTAAGAACAGCCTCTGACTATGGTTTGAGAGCTTTGGAAGTCTTTGGGGACTCCTTACTAGTGGTCAACTGAATGCTAGGTAAGCAGCAGATTCCTAATTTAGATTTGCAGGATCTGGCGCTCCACTTGGCATAAGTAATTTCAGTGTTTGAATCCTTTTATGTTAGTCACATCATTAGGGAGTTTAATAAACATGCCAATGCATTGTCAAACGAAGGTTTAAGTCTGATCCCTAGAGAAGTCCATTGGGTGGAATTTTATGAGGGCGAGACTCATGGGTTTCAGCAGAATTTGTGAAGTTGGAGATCACGATCTGAAATTTTATTTTGCTTTCTTGGTTTTAAAATTTGATGTCAACAAATATAGAGGGTAGTTGGTTATGTCTTGAAGTATTTAGATTTTGTAAAATATTGATAGTGTAGAAGATAGTATAAACAATATAACTTGTTTGACGAAGACATGAGGTGACAATTGGGGAATTTTGCATGCAAAATCATATGAGGAATGTATTTTTATATATTTTTTAATATAAAAATGATAAAAAAATATTCTGTGGAAAAATATTTACTATACTTATTAATTTAGTATTATATAGTTTTTATAAAAATATTTAATTCATATAATTAATTTATAGTATGCATTGACTTTTTCATATTTAATTCACATTACACATATCCTCTAATACATTTGCCACATTCGCATTTGTATTATGATATAATAAGTTATAATAAGTATATTCTCTAATATGTTAGCTATATTTATATTTGTATTATAATATAATAATGTATAATAAATATTGATTTTTTTTGTTTTTGTATGTACGTTTAAAGTGCATGTCAATTAATAATAATAATAAAATAAGGTTATGATCTAGATACGGAGAATGAAGCGAGACGGATTCTCACTGCGGCTAGGGCCTAAACCCTAGCCGCCCTCGAGCTGGTTTTCGAATGCAGGGGTGCGGATCCTCGTTTACAGCAGCCGACTAGGGATATTCAGAGTCGCGGACTGGTGTTACAGCGCGTGGTCTGGTGTTTCAGTGCGTGGCCTTGTCAAATCGAGTAGGGGTATGCGCGATGCATGTGTGTTGACCCTAGCCGCGCGCACAGGTAGCCTCGGCCCTCGGCGGCCAGGCTTAGCTTGACCGGCATCTCGCCTTTGCATGTGTGTTGTCTTGCCGCTGCGATTTTCCCTCTTGTATGCTGGAGGCCGACGGCCTTGCGATGGCCCCAGATCCGACTGCCAAGAGAGGCAATGACCGTTTGGAAGCATTCAAAGCTTTAGTCCGCTCAGCAGGACCCAAAACTAAGCCTTCTCTCTCGTCTAAGTTCGTTAAGAAGATGGAGGAGATCCCTTCTCTGGAGCTATCTCCAGAGGAGCCTTGCAATCTTGCCCTCCTTCTAGCAGAAACGGCCCTCATCAGAAAGTTTACGGGGTTATGGCCTAGCCCCAAAACGGTGGAGGCATGAATGGATGATCGATGGAAGTTGTTGATAAAAGGAAACGTTTCTCTGTTCGTAGTAGGCAGGGGTTTCTTTGTCTTCGGCTTCGCGAGCAAAGAAGACTGTGATCTAGTCTTCAGATCTGGACCCTATTTCATGGGGCCGAGAGGACTATTCTTAGCCCCCTGGACTCTTGACTTCAATCCCGAAGCCGAGATCACCGCAGCCCCTGTTTGGGTTAGGCTGCCACACCTCCCCTTGCATCTCTGGGGGACAAGATCTCTGGAGGACATAGGAAACAAGCTTGGGCGCTTCCTGGACAGTGCGGAACCGAAAGGGGACCAGTTTACCTGCGCCTGCATATGTGTAGAGGTTAATCTCGAGAAAGGTCTTCCGGAAGCCATTAAGCTCTCCCTGGGGGAATGGTGTCATATCCAAGAGCTGGACTACGAGCAGATTCCGTTTAAGTGCCTCCGGTGTCATGCTTACGGCCACTTCGCAAGAAGCTGCCCCAAAGCCCCTGAGGAGCAGGGACCAGTCAAAGAAGATGATTTTCAGCCCGTATCTAATCGACGAAGGCAGTCAAGGCGAAAGGATCCACTAGCCCAAGCCCCGAAGGCCACTCACTCAACAGAGGCAATCCTAGAAAATAAAAACAGCTTTGATGCGCTGAAGGAAGATGAAACCCTAGAACCAGAAGCAACAGCAGTCAAGGAAGATCTCCCGGCAGACGAAAGCCTTCTGGAATCCACCCCTCCAAATTCAGCGGCAACGAAAGAAATTCGGGCATCAGACCCGAAACCCTCTGCCCAAGCAGATCCGATTGCTACAGTCCCCTCAAGCGACTCTGGAGGAACTTCTGAATCCGAAGACAATTCAGTCCCGTCACCACCCCTCACCCGAGGGCGAAAGACCAACAAAGCGCGCAGAGAAAAGGAGGTGGCCTCCAACATTTCGTTAGGTTCTCAGAAAAAGCTGGACCCCTATATTAAGGGGAAAAGTTCAGCCCCCTCGATATAATGCTTTGCTTCTGTCTTTTGCTATGTTCACAATTTGTGAGAATTTACTCATGTATGCATCCTTTGTCATATTCTCGAATTAGCTCAAGGAGTAGAGGGGATTGGTTCCCCGAGACGTTCACAAGAAGGTTGGCAGCACTGTTAGAGGTCACCAATCTTCTCCATATTTGTAACTTTCTAATTCTGGCTGGCCAAAAAGCCGCTTAATGCAACATAACCGTTTTCGTTAAAAAAAAAAAAAAAGTGTGTGTCAATTGGTAATTGAGAACAATTGAGAATATTGGTAAATTGGTGTATGAGACCTCTTTGTTTGTGGGACAAGGGGACCCCTCTGCCTAATGATTTGACTAGTAAAGTCTATGGAGGTATACATACCCTACCCCACTCTGGATTTGAACTTGTGACCTCTTGGGAGGAAACACATGTTCTTAACCATTAGGCCCACTCATATATAAAATTCTCTTTTGATTCTTCATTAAATTTAGTAGGATCCATAAATTTTGAAGGGATTTTTGTGTATTGTATGACATGATTGTGTACGAGAGCTTTTATGGATTACAAGGAGTTTTAATCATGATATAGTCTGCTATAAGCTAGAAAAACGAGATTCTTCCCAAGTTGCAAGTGTTGTGATTGACGACTTGCAAGACATTTAGTTTTAGGCTTCTAAAAATCTATGTCAAAGGGTAAGAAATCTTATACATCTAGTATATTTTTTTATTATAACTATATTATAAATTATTCTTATTATCATATTATTATCATATATTTATAATATATTATTTATTCTACTTTCATAGTATTTATTATTAATAAGTAATTATTTATTTTGATATATTTATTTTTTATGTACAAGAATTTAAACATGTTATTACTATGTGTAACTCTCATCTTGGAATTCTATATTAGCTTAGCTTATATGACTTTATGATGTGACATATTTTATTTTGATGTGACACACGTAGTTTATTATTTTATAATTTCCTTAAAAAATCCATTTTTCAAGCTAATAAAGAGTTTCTAATTTGGTTCAATTTGGGTGTATTTATCTTTCTTATATACTCATATCTCCCCAAGAGTCTTCAATTTCACTCTCCTTAGTCGATTTAATGCTTATTGGTCAATTTCCTACCAGCCAAGATCGAATTCTAACTCCAATCTATGTGTTTATTGCTTCCCATAGGCTATATGTGGCTATGTGGACCGTACATAGCAGTAGGAGGCATTGCAAATCCCAAGCAATTAGGTTACAAATACCAAGCAATTCGGTGGAATTTGGCAGGGGATCTCATCACTTATCGATTCTCTTGCATATTGATAAAAGAGATTCCAAGCCATTAACGCTTTTAAGTTTAATCTTGATGGTCAAAAGATGAAGAATGCATGCATTTATTTACTTCATCCAAAAGGTGGGTGTTTTCTTTCTACCTAGTGTTTTATTTATATTACCCATGGCATGTGTAGCTCATGTGAAATTCATCTTTTATTAATTCGTTATAATGCATTTTTACTCATCTACTTTTTCCCACCATTTCTTAAGTCAAATTCATTTGTGTATCTTTAAATGACATTTCTTATTTTAAAATTGCAACTAATTCATTTTTCATTTAAGTGAAATACAAATTAAAACTTTACTTATAATAAATTAAATTAGATTCTTAAAGTAAGTGACAATTTAAGCTTTATTAATGTGAGTGAAAACTTAAACTTATGTGCTTAGGTGCATTATTTTTATGATATGAAAATAATTCCAATTAATGCAAGTCCTCGAGTGTACCTACACCTGACTCCAACCCCATAACACCATAGGTAAGAGTACACTTGGCTCCAACTTGGAAACATTATAAGCAAGGGTGCACCCAATGCCAACCTGGCAACACCATGGGTGAGGGTGCACCTAGCTCCATCCTTATAACTCCATCGACAAGCGTATACCTAACTCCAATTATGCCATACTATGAAATCCTCATTTCGTATGTTTCAATGAGTTCTTATACGTGTGAAGGATTCAGTAGCAAGGATAACCCATATTCCTACACGCATATATAGGAACCAAATGTTACATAGCACTTTCCAATGAAATAAATAAAGTATCCACAAAGCATAAGCATGGCACTATTTAACACTTGAGACTTCCAGTCTCACGACGTTGTCATGGGTCCACAAAACTTGATTCATTGATAGAGTCCAAGACACCTCTATAAGGCATACTTGTCACACTTGACATCTAGTCAATAGCATCATAATAATCAATCATGTACATCTACATGTACTTTGTGGATATCATGACATTATGTTAAGTACGCGAGTAGATCTACAAATATAATCACCACAAATATTGAATACACAATAGATCCACGGAGAAATATAGAAGAACCCACACTTTTATTATAAGAAAACCATTGAGGTAGGGAAACACCATACAATGGATCCTATTATGGAAGGGATCCTCTCCTATTCACTTGCCTCTTCGAGGGGGAAACCTCCTAATGAGTTTCAGCTCCAAATACAATACTTCTCTTCATATCTCATTACATTGCTTGAACCCCTTTATATAGTGCTACCAACCACCTAAGAACATTATAGAGGAGGAACCTTCTAGAATTATAACCTTCTAGTAAGTCATCTTACATCTATTATATCTAACTACCATAGTGGGTCTTATTTAATACTATAGTGGACCTAGTCCACCTTACATTGAATGGCCTCCACTATTATCATTCTGGGCCCTTTGGGCCCCCAACTACCTCTCTAGATACCTAACATTCCATCATCCTTATTAAAGCATTGTCCTCAACACTTGCTATGAGGGTGTACAACCATATTCCAGGGTCCCATGGATAAGTGTGGACCATAATGCTGAAGTAGACTAGAGAACCAGGGTCCCATGTAGAAATGAAAGCCACCATGTTGAAGTAGTCCAACCACCATTGTAAACCAGGATCCCATGTCCAAGTGCTCATGTGAACTCCACGTGGAAGATACCTGAACTCAAAAACCAACTAAAAATGATGCTCCAAAGAGCTACATTGGGGATCCAAACATGTAGATCCCTCCATATCCAAAAAATCATCTGAATAACACACTAGTATTGGAGAATACTGAAAATTAGTATTCATAGAAGGTTCTTGACTACTCTCCATAATGTGCTCTACATAAGGTGAAGTAAAGTCATCAAATAAAACATGAAAGTAGTTATCATCCTAGAGATTACAATTGTCCATATACCAATCCTCACAATCTTTCTCGTAATCATGCAAAGCATATATTTCTTGAGTATATTCTAATGTGAGGTCAATATATATGAGATTCCTAATATATCTCTCATGTGTTGCAAGTCTGATCTCTTCAATAGCCTCCATATCACGTTGAAATTTTGCGTTGGAGGCTTCCAGTTTGAGTTGTAGGGGCCATGAAGGATTGAAAGTGAATATCCATGGGAAACACCACATATAAGATACCAAAATAAATCACTGAAAATCATCTATCCAATGTAACTAATATGGTAGCAATATGATCACCCTATGAAAAGTTATGAACTTTGCAGTTCCATTGTCGTCACGAAAACCCCCAAAAATGGTTGATTTTAAATCAGCGATATCTTCACTTCCCGTGCTCCAATTTGGGTGAATGTTTTTTTGAAATCAACTATTTTTTAAATAGGAACTCAGATCTGTAATTTGTTTTAGCAAATTCGGCCTCCAGATGCTACATAAATCAAAAAATTGCGCCCCCATCCACGGAAAAAACCCTGAAAATTTGCAGATTTTAAAAAGTTGATATCTTGACTTCCTTGACTCTGTTTCGAACAATTTTTTTTTAAGTGGGTGTTTTTCTGAGAGAAACTCATATATACAACCATTTTCTACAATCTTTTCACAAAAATATACATAAATTGTCTGGAATGTCGCAGCCCTCTTTTTCTTCTCCAAAAAAATCTGCAAAAAATAAAAAATAAAAAACAAAATTAATTCTGACACTTCTTGCCAATGAAATTTCTATGATACCACTTGATAAGTACCTGATTAGATATACAAATATAATCACCACAAATACTGAATACAAAATAGATCCACAGAGCAATATAGAAGAAACCACATTTTTATTATAAGAAAACCCTTGAGGTTGGGAAACACCATACAATGGATCATATTATGGAAGGGATCATCTCATGTTCACTTGTTTCTTTGAGAGAAAAACCTATTAATGAGCTTCAACTCCAAATACAATACTTCTCTTCATATCTTATTACATTGCTTGAACCCCTTTATATAGTGCTACCAACCACCTAAAAACATTCTAGAGAAGGAACCTTCTAGAAATATAACCTTCTAGTAAGTCCTCTTACATTTATTATATCTAACTACCATAGTGGGCCTTATTTAATATTATAGTCGACCTAGTCCACCTTACATTGAATGACCCCCACTATTATCATTATGGACAATCTGGGCCCCCCACTACCTCTCTAGATACCTAACACATTATATATTGGGAAGCAATAATGAATGCTTCAACAAGACCTCTATTTAAAGAAGGGAAGGTGTGATGTTTTACAATGATAATCTTTCTCTTACTCTACAACATGAAAGAAAATTTTGGTTGGTCAAACAATAGCTTCTCAGCATTGTTGAGGTACTATATATTTTAAATACAATATATACAAATTTTATCTTAGTTTATCAACAAATTTTTTAAAACTTTATTTATATGTGAAATAGTTTTTATTAATTGGAAATCTAATAACAATGCATATTATATTTTGTGTCAACAATGCATTACATGACAAGTTGTTGTGAAAGGACAATTGTTTTCCAAAAACTACCAAGGAAACACAAACATTAATCAAGGATCTAGGGGTGTTCTATAATTCTATTCATGCATTCCCTAAAGATTGCATTCCATATAGAGATAAATAAGAACGAGAAAAAGTGTTCATAGTGTAAAAAATATCATTTTCACAATGATGTCATTGGAAAAAACATCAAATAAAGTGTTTCACCACATGTCAATAATCCCCAGGTTAATGTGATTATTCCAATGTAAGTCATTGGTGCAATTAATGGAATGGCGTGCATTTGATAAAAACAATAATGGAGTGATGAGAATCCCAACCCATTCAACGGCAATGAAAAACATACAATCTAGTTGGAAAAAAAATTATTCATGAATAGCATAACATAAGATTTGGTCTTGCAATGGACGAAGTTAATCCTAATTCCCAACAATATAACTTATGGAGAACATAGCCCATGGTTTTGATCCACTATAATATTCCACCTTGGATGTCGGTTAAGAATGAGTAGAGCACCTAATGGAGTATCTGAAATACATCAAATGAAAAAAATGGATACATATTTGGTACCTTTGATATATAAATTACAACTTCTATAGAATGAGATTAGAATGCATATGTTTCTCGGCCTTTGAATTCACACATTATAGGATATTATGTTGGTGCACTCCTTACTTTCCAAGATTTACAATTGCTTTGATAAGTAGCGATTTTAGGAAATGTATATAAAGAAAAAATACTAAATTACAAGTAAATAAGCATTATTATTTTCTAAATGGATAATATTATTCCTTACATGAGTATTGTTTAATTATCTTAATAAGTATTTTTTTACATAATGGTGTAGGTTTTTAACCTTTACAATATAGCAATGCACATACACATGCAAATTCTTTATAAAACATAAATAAAACAATAGCGATCACACATAGTACTCAAAAATTCACCCTAAAAACCTTTAACTGGGAAAACCAACAAAGGTTTAGAGTCGCACCTCTAACTCTCATTGTATTAATGTCATTATTACAATACAATATATAGGATCCTTCAGCATACAAAATCCCTACTCCATTGACCTAGATTAAATCACAACCTTAATTCCTTAACCGGAATTAGAAAACCATGGGCCGGAAAACCGTGTGCCAAAACCACCCAAAACACATACCCAACAAATTATGTATGCAAGGCTCGGGATAAAGGGTTCTCATTCATTCCCATGTTATGGTGACCAATCATTCAAGGGTCTACATCGTAAACTCAAGGAACTGTAATACAATGCATTGAGGTTTAATAAACAATTGTAACTTAGGATACATCTGGTGCTCAACTTTCAGTTGCATTGGCCATACGAATCTCCAATTCCTTTGAAAAACACTATGCGACTCAATCCTTCAATAGACATAAACCTAAGTCTATCATGCCCACCTACTCTAACTCAATCATTCATAAGAAAATGTGACACTCTCATATCAAGGCTACTCGACTCTTTAGAATTGTCAAAGCATGTCAATTACTAGTGTATGTTAAGTACTTCCAACTTCATCAAGTGCAACAAGAGTTTCCTTATTTATTAAATAGTATTATGGGATCCAATTATTCATTAAATAATTCTAAAACCATGTGGGTTGTTGCTCTCCAAAGTGGAGACCACTACTTTGTGCATCTACACAGTTCTCCTCTGCATTGTACATTTAATAAGTCTCATGGTTCCAAAGCAACACTATGCCCAACATTTTGCAATGCTTGTCATACATGAATTTACTGGTGTGACCAACACCAATATTTCATTGCACCAAACTTCTCCTAAGCAACCAATGGTAGATCTTCGCCACATTGCTTCAAATCAACAATTGAGACCAACGCATCAATGAACTCCCAACACCACCTCAACAACAATTCAATCCACCATATCAATGCCACCTCAACAATAATTCAATCCACCATATCAATGCCTAGAATAGCGCGGATGAAATCAAGGGTGATCAAAGTGGACCAAATAAACCCAAGCTACATACCAATGATCAAGTTTGGCCAAGTCAATACATGTCATGTCCTACTTGATTCCATGGAACAAGGCAATGCTCATCCTTGTTTAACGTGCATGAGACCAACAATAGGAGAAAACGTGATTCATCAATTGATTATCAATTCTTGTATAAATATATAAGCATGTATACTTATAATTCATCTTCTAAGTTGTCAATAAATCACAATGTATGATATGTGCTTTCTTCTTTGCATGTTAGATGAGATTATCTCCACAATGGTATTGCATACATGACTCGAGCACAAAATGCTATCTATAATGTTATGACCTCTCCCCTAATTTTGCATTAGTTTTGTACCATCAATAAACTAATAAAGCAATCCCCCATGTCTTTGGCATTTTTGTTATGTGTTGGTTGTTCAATTGGCTTGATGGTTTATTGCTAAACCTAAACGCACATAAGTTTAGGCGTTTGTTTCTTAATTGGAATCCCTCGTGTCTTTGGTGTTTTTGTTATGTGATGGTTTTTCAATTAGCTTGATGGTTTATTGCTAAACTTAATCACACGTAAGTTTAGGCATTTGTTTCTTAATTATTCTAAGTTCTTTTGTAAACATGCATAAATTGTATTTTGGTCTTTTGATTCTACCATATTGTGCACTTTGTGGATTGATTGGTTTATTTCATTAAGTCTTAAACTGCACACATTAAACCCTTACATGAACCAATTGTGCAATTCCATGCCTATTTTTTAAAGTCGTGAATCTTTCACTCTATTAAATACGCATATCCCTCATCATGAGACCTTACCATGGTATGGTAACATGACCTACCTTGTCTCTATTGCGAAGTGCAATACCCAAGTCAATAACAATGGTGAGTTCCCTCACAAGGATCGATAAGTTTCCCCCCTATGACCTTGATTCTACTTGAGGCTTGATCAAAAAAATAAGAATAGAAAGAGAATAAGAACTTTTATATGTCATTTACAAATTTTGGCCTATAAACTAACTTGCAAATTTTATGTTTCGACTCAAAGGAACCCTTATCTCTCTAAACAAGTGTTGATCTTGAAATATGCTAAGTTACGAGTCTCTTTCTCTTGTATATATGTTCCTACACTTAGAAGAATTTTCAATTGGTAGCGGGTTCATGAGTCTTGTTGTAACTTCTGTCATCCCCAAAATACACCATTTTGTTCCGCCATAATCAAAATGCACCAATACTTAGAATTATCTTGAAACATTTTGCGAGGTCGCGCTTATTGTCTTGTAAGTTTAACTTTTCGTCATCACCAAAATGTATGTCAATATTCCGCCACCCTCATTTTACACTATACTTAGAATATTTTTCTTCACCGCGGCTTGATTAATTTTTCGTCTCTTATCTAAAGCTTTGTCCATCTATTTCATGATACTTAGTTTTTTTTAGACTTCTCTCTCAATACTTTAACACTTAGTTGTTTTAACTTTCCACCGCGGAAGCGAAGATCTTGTCATAAGTATTTTGAAACCTTTTTCTTTACGTCCATCCGTCCGCTTTTGGGTACTTAGTTATTTTCAAGAATTTCTACTGCAGATACACGGGGTTTTATCTTATTTGATAATCTCTTTATATTTCTTTGTTGCTCCATGGTAAATACTCATTCCAATCGCATTCCCCAAGAAACATTAAAAGCTAAATATTACGTAAAGTAACAAGTGGTTAAGAATCAAAGGTTGTGTTTAATGGTGATTTTCTCGAGAAATCCTTAACAAGTTCAAATTAGAAAAAATTTCAATTGGTAGCGGGTTCATGAGTCTTGTTGTAACTTCCGCCATCCCCAAAATACACCATTATGTTCCACCATAATCAAAATGCACCAATACTTAGAATTTTCTTGAAACATTTCACGGGGTCGCACTTATTGTCTTGTAAGTTTAATTTTTTGTCATCACCAAAATGTATGTCAATCTTCCGCCACCCTCATTTTACACTATACTTAGAATATTTTTCTTCACCACGGGTTGATTACTTTTTCATCCCTTATCTAAAGCTTTGCCTATTTGTTTCATGAGACTTGGTTTGTTTTAGACTTCACTCTCAATACTCTAACAACTAAGTGTTAAACTTTCCACCGTGGAATTAAAGATCTTGTCATAAGTATTTTGAAACCTTTTTATTTATGTCTGTCTGTCCGCTTTTGGGTACTTAGTCATTTTGGAGAATTTCTACCGTGGATCCACGGGGTTTTATCTTATTTGATAATCTTTTTATATTTCTCCATTACTCAGCGGTAAATACTGATTCTAGTCACATTCCCCAAGAAACATTAAATGCTAAATATTACATAAAGTAACAAGTGGTTAAGAATCAAAGGTCGCATTTAATGGTGATTTTCTCGAGAAATCCTTAATAAATTCAAATTAATTTTTCCTTAATCGTTCTTTCGAAAGTAGATCTTCAAGAATTATCATGTAAAAATAATTTGTTTGATATTAACGTTCAGAAAGATTGTACATGACCCACCAACTCTCTAAGCACGATGTTCAGAAGGAAAGAAAGCTTTTGTGAAGATACCTTGAATACATTTGCGCGAGAAGATCCAAAATATCATTGGTCAAGAGATTATAAGTATTATTCTACGTTGTCACCTCAACAAAGAAACATTAATGATATTTGGATATCAGGTATTGTTAAGGCAAGGTGTATCCCGGAAGTTTTAGATGCTACAGAGCTCATTTCATGGTGCATAGATAAGTATGAGAAGAATCAAAGAATCATTCAAACGCAGGGACAGCCCCCAATTTCCCTTGGGCCATCTATTTTCAAAAAGATATTGAAGCTACATGAGCCTACATTGACGTTCAAAGTTGATGAAGTTAAAGAATTTCTAAAGAATAGAAATGGAGGAAGGGACATGTTGTCGCAATATATGGAAGACTCGACGACAATGGCAAAGGATTTATCAATTATACAGGTCAGTCAATTGAGAAAACCATATCAATAAATGGTGTGGCTTCTAGCTAGGGTTCTTGGGAAAGAGTCAACTGCTACAGTTCCTCGTCTAGCTCTTTATATTTTATATTTTCCTATCCAAGAAAAAGTGGTTTTTGACTGGTCAAAAATTATCTCTTCTGAAATATCATTCCAGTTATCAAAATCTAGGAAGAACAAGAAGTTATTTATGTCTGCATACTTAATATTTTCCATTGCATATTGTCATGTATTTGAAGGTTTGGGTTTAGCAAAACAAGTTAATTGCAAGCTAGATTATGCTCACACATGGTACTCTGCTTTGTGGAAGCAGAAGGCAATGTACCACTTTTATGAAGTCTATGATGTGTTTGTTTCTTCTTTTAAGAAACTCATATTTGGAAATAGTACTTCTAGACTATCATTGGATGCAGCCACCTTTTTAGACAAAAGGGGAAGTTTTGAGGAAAATGAAAATTACAGTGTCACTAGGGTTTATTACTCTAGAGAAGCCCCAATTTATATTCCATTTTATGTTCCAGATAAAATGTTTGTAACAGAAGTTTGTAGATAATACAGATTTTGGGCATGTTATTTTATGGGAGAAATAAAAAGCAATTCATTTCTTTACCATTGAAAATTGCCGAAATTACAATAAAAAAATGCTTCAAAGATAGATGAATATGAAATCCAGTTTGACCAGTATAATTTGAAGACAGAAAATCAAATAAAAGAGTTCAACCCCAATCAATGTTTTATGAATCACATGACTTCTGTTGGTTTTAGTGTATCATATGCAAATGCATATTTATTCGTAGAAGAAAATTATGACAACAACCCTGAAGCAGTTCCAGTGGAAAACCTTGAAACTGTTGTTAGCACAAATGAAGCATATAGACAATGTGGAAGGGTTGTTAATGAACGAAGCTCAAGGTCTAAAAATACTTCTCAGAGAAGTGGCACACCAAAGAAAAACCTACAAGTTATAACACAAAAACAAAAGAAATCTTTAATTGAAAATTATGGTGACGGAGATGGCCATGATCCTTCCAAAAAGAATATGGAAAGACCTCACAAGCTCACAATTAATAGTAAAAGAAAAAGACAGGAAAATCAGTCAGAAGTGGGTGAGATAATACTTGATGATGATGATGTCCTTGAGGATATGGAACTGATTCTTAGATGAAGAGTAAAGGATTTAGGAAAGTAAAGAAATTGCAATGAAGCTGGCAACACAAGAACCAGTATTTTATGAAGAAGAATCCTTAACTCTTCACAATGTTTTATTTGACAGAGACTCCAAAAAAATAGTTTTGGAAAAATTTAATTCAAAGGGAAAAAAGGTTCAAGGAAAATCACATTCAAAATTTGACTTGAACGGAGTTTTACCATCAAGAATTGTCAAGATTCATAGAGCTATTGATGATGCTCTAGAGATGTCAATGGATAAAATGGAAGCAGAAAATGTTATGCTTAAAGAAAGGGTTAAAGTGTTGGAATATGATTTAATGCCACCTCCTATATTTGCAAGTCCTATTGCCACTATTCAACCTGGGAAAAGTTATGACAAAACACCATAATCAAGTTCTAAGATAGAGAGAACATCAAATCTGCTTGTTGTGGTTAGACCTTATGTAGAAGAAAATATTAAATAGAGAATGGTGTTTATCTTAGAGGCATGGGATCTAGAAAGTAGCTTTGTTTCTTTGGGTTCAAGGATTACTAACTTAAGAGAGTACCTCTAGGTCAATTTCAAAAATAACGAGGGTTTTTACAAGGATGTTGTTACCACATTTGTCTTGAAATTTTCTGGAATTAGTGAAATGAAAAAGGAAAAAAGAAAGTTTACCATCCCCTACATGCATCAAGTAATTGAAAGTCTATTGGCTTAAAAGAATTAAAGTTTTAAAAGAAATATTGGTTGATGTTAACACTTTAAGTGTCAAAAAAGGGGAGATGTAGTTTAAATTGATTGAGTTAGATTTATCAAGAACTACTGGAGAAGTCCCCGACCCAAAACTAATTCTTAATTCCATGCTTATGACGAGGGGGCAATTTGAAGAACACCTAGAAATATTAAAAAGTGTATCAGCGGAAAAATTCAATAGTATGATCGAGTACATGGAACATGAAATAAAAAGTTGGCTTGTAAGTTAAGTTAATAAAAATGAAGATATCAAGGATACACTTCAGTAAATTTCAATTGACTTAAGAGAATTAGAAGGTACATTATTTGATATCAAAGTTAGAAAAGAAATAACCATTGCACCAATGAGATAATATATCGAAAATTGGTTAAAGCAAGATTTAATCAAAATAACTGAAGAGGATCAAGTGGAAGTGGTTGGTACCGGTCATGAAATTGCAATCCAAGACAATAAAAAAGGAACATCAGTGAGCAAATAGAAGAGAGATAACACCATCACAATGAGTAATACAAATCACATTCTTCTCAATTATTTTCTCTTCACGTTCAGAAGTCATCCAATTATGTTTTATCTATCACGAAAAAAACATAACCGATTTTCTTATCCTTTCTCTTTGTCTTCCTTCCAAGTCCAACCCTGTTCCGATCTTTCATTTTATGGTCCATGGGAGCCAAATTTCAATCCAACTTTGGATGCATGCATTTTATTTTCTTGGACTATCAAAGATTATATTATTTTTTGAAAAAATCTCAGAGAACTACTTCGGGGATAAACTTTAATCATATTTTTTGGAGTTTTGACAATCAGATATTTAAAGTTTTCATATCATATTATATCATGTTTTTAATAAAAAGACTATTTTAAAGTTCTCTCATATGTGGGTCTTTTATCTTTCTTGAATGTGATCAAAAATATTAAATGTTGTGATGGATGTGAGAGTTATTTTATATTTTCTGTAACTGTTATTTATCTATGTATAATATTTCTCCAAATATTATATTTTTATGAGTGAAGATTATTTGTCTCTTTCTCAAGAATTATTTGTTGTATGCATATTATTTTCAGACAACAATATTTTTATTTCATTGAGTGATAAAGATTTGAAGTTTGTTATTTAGAATTTTCCCATGTTTAATATTATAGTTTCATGATATTCAAAAAAAACTTTGAAGAATTTACAAAGGAGTATCACCTTTATAAAAACATAGAGGGGTATTTATATCCTCATGAGGTTGTTTGGACCTTAAAAGATCTAGACTTTAACAAGTAATGTCTTCTTGATCTGTAAATTGTTGTTGGTATTCCACTGGAACAGTTCATCATAACAGATCTAATAAATAAAACTGAAATCTACCTATGAAGGTTAAATTCCCTTAAATTTGTAGAATATTTAGTTATTGATTTTATGTTTATGCATGAAATAGATAAAATGCGGAAAATAGAAAAAAGTAAAATAAAATCACACACCATCCAAAAAATGACACAAGATATGACCTGGAAAACCCAATACGAGAGAAAAATTAGCTAGAAGGTGAGGATGCTCTGCTCTGTTTTCTCCGGTATAGAAATTATGCAAGTACAGAGAAAGAGACACTCTCTCTGGAGTTGTCTTTGACCTGTGGCATGTATGGCTGCTACAGAATCTCTCATCTCTTATGCTCACAAAATACCACTCTCAGATGTTCTCCTCAACTATGGAACAAGATACAATGCAAAAGAATGGAACCCCCTTCTCCTCCTAGTGGCACGGTATTTAACATAGCCCGATAGCCATCTAAGGGTAGGGTTTTGACTTCTTCAACCTTCAATTGTGATAAGGTTTTGGACCTTCTAGAATGTTCTTAGAAAATCCACTACATGGCTAGCCCCACATGTCTAAGTAATGCAAGCTTATGTGGCATCCACTCGCACCATGGTGATCAATACGATAGGTCAACTTGTGTGAGGCATAATTTTCTCATATGAGCTTCAATTGACGAACGGTTTGCATCGTTGGAAAGATATTGGTGTGTAAAATATAGAATCTTTCTCTGTGGTAAGGTTTGGAACAAAAAAAAGTGTTGTTTTATGTCTTAAAATGGTTCTGGAATATTTCAGACAAATTTTTTTATCCAAATTTCCAAATTTGGACCAGCCGTCGAAATGGCCTTGTAAGTTGATTCCTCTAATTTTTCCACCCAGAAAGTGTTGAAATAAATTAAAAATAATATAATTATCCAATCCATATCATACCTCCCCATTTGGGGAAGCTTTTGGTCCCAAAAATATTTACCGAATGAGGTGAGGAAATTTTTCCTCTACCTTCTCCCTAGAGTACCACTTTGCTTTGCCTAAAAAAATTTCTTTCAACCCAATCTGTGAAAAGTCATGTTTCCCTTGTCTTGTAGTTCTGGACAGCTTCTGCAAAATTGTATCATCTACCAACATCTCCTAAGCATATGGTGCCAAGTCCTCTATGGAAGGTAGGACCTGCTCCTCCTAATCCAACATGGAAGGCTCGTAGAGTTTGAGATTCTCCACTTTCACTTATGAGTAAATGTGCATGTATGGGGGTAGACTGAGTCTGTAGGCATTATCTCTCACCTTTTCCAATACCTCAAAAGGACCATACCGCGGAGTCTTGATCTTCTTACCAGGACCCTATAATATTTCCTTATTCAGTTGTAACCATACTATGTCTCCCACTCTAAATGTTTTATTTGTTCTGTATTGGTCATGTCTAACCTTGTGCTTTTTATATGACTTATTACGTGTCTCTTGTACTTGCAAATGTATCTGCTCGATCTTCTCAACAATTTTTTTGTTTTTAATGCATCTCATGTGAGGTCCTCCCTCATTCTTCATTCTTGTCCATATACAACATCTAAGAGTGAAGGTGAAAAATACATAAAGCAAGTTTCAAAAGGTGACTTACCAATAGAAGTGTGTACTCCTTTGTTATAAGAGTGTTGTATATAGATCATATTTTCATCCCAAGTCTTCATATGCCTCTTATTGTAAACCCTCAAAAGTTGCACCATAGTCATGTTGACTACTTCTATCTTCCCATTTGTCTGTGGATGGAATGTTGTAGACCTCTTCAACTTAGTGTCAATCTT